>JAANSN010001718.1:0-30446 GCA_036850665.1 Dicranocentrus wangi
GTTTTATTTGAATGTATAAATGGAGGAAAGTTTCCGTGTAAGGTATTTTTGCAAGGTAAAGTACAACTTGTTTTACAAGTCGCGTTTGTCATTAGGCAAGTCGAGGACAAAAGAGTTTATTTTGCCCGAGTCATAAATCAATATAGGCTTGATAAAAAAGTATCTATCTCAATGTCATTCAAATAAATCCAACTTGGCAGCATAAACAGCATTTTATTAATTTTGTTCGTCGTGCATAAAAATTATTCATTTGTTTTAGCTACGTTACATGAAGATTTGAGAGTATTTAAATGAAGCGTAACTGGAGGATAGCTATTAATACACAAACTTATTTGGTTGGCTCTGTAGTCAACTTGAGATCTATCCAAAATTAAAAGATTAACATTGTTGTGGTATCAGCCTTGCATGTTGCAAACTTTTCACATTGGATTTATTTACCAGTAGACAAAATTTTAAACAATATTAAGAGTATGAATATGAATATTCATCACTACCAATACCAAGTTTACAGTGCTTTTTTGCGATACTTTATGATATTAAAATTCATTATGTTAGGTTTCTGTTCAGGCCTACTTGCAACCGCGATAATATACTTAGTACTTACCTATACTATATTGTCCAGCAGGCTTGCAACAATGATTCGTAAAATAAAGCATCAGGAAAACTAACGATATCACAACAACGTAAATATTCTTCAAGGCGCATATTTTACATCACAGGAGAGCGAGTCTCCAGTCAGCGTAGTTTGCCGCAAAATGACAATTTGTGGGACACTGGCAATAGGCAGAAACTGAAGTAGTATTTCTTATATAACCTAATTTTCTGGAAACATTGTATAAGTTAATTATTGGCGAGCACGGAAAAATTACAACTAACTTTGATAATTTGCTGTTGGATTAGGTCAGAGTTTCAGTCCATGGTTATTGCTTATTCCGTAGAAAAACTAATAACACATCTCTGGAAAAGGATGAAACGCACAAAATTGGCTTCATGTAGATATATAAGCAGTTTTATAATGAGTCTAGTTTAGAAAAAAGTAATAATGTAATGTATGTATAAAACAACAAGATTACTCGTCTGCTGTCAAGTTCTGCGTATATATACAAAGTAATTAGGTTCCAATGGTTCGAGCAAAACAGCCAATCCTGGCCTACCATAACGTAATTTACCAAAAGAAGAAAGTTTTTTAAGACGTAATTACCTATACATGCTTGCTTTATAACCTGGCTCCAGTTACCCTACATCAATCCATCTTAGAATGTGATGAGCAGTAACGTAGTTATTACTGGGTGTAAAAGTTGCTTACACCTCATTCTGGATTTACGTAAAAAGCTACGTTCGTTCGTTAGAACTGCGACAAATTACATTCCTACACATGACACAGTTCCTATAATTGTTTTTTGTACTGGAACCTGGAACATCACAGTGGCAGTGGCATACACAGGGTCGCAATAAATTTCCCGGAATCTTGGGATCAAACACCATACTTACACAAAATACGTGAAATGCAAAAGAAAATATTGGAGTTGACTGACAATTTCTACGCAATTTGTTGAAGGAAAATCATATGCTTGACTGACTCCTAGTATACGCTACGATGAATATCTATACGTCTACATTGCTATCATCTTTTTGGAAGGTTGAATAACATGCCGCCAATGCAATGACGAGGAAGAAGAGTGAACGTCTGAATATATTATTTATCCGTGATCATGGGTCAGGTCTGCGGATTTTTAATAGAGGCACAATATGTAATAACTAATTTAAGTATAAACTAAACTATGAAAACTGCTGGAATTGTATGCAGGTGCAAAAGTATTTCCGTCTTAATTGTTAAATGAGACTTTCGGGTTAATCCAGGTAGTTCCATTGCACTTTATTGTAAGCATTCGCAATTGCATCAAAGTCTGAAATAAAAACTTTCACGGAATTACATAAATTTATGCCATGATGAACCTAAGTAAAACTGGATGAATGAGATAGCTGAAAGGGTATCGTTATCGTAAAGATAGAAGTATAACATAGCCCCTTATACAATACAAGTATGCTGCATACAAGAAAACGATGTGGTATGTACATTCGCACATTATTCTCTTTTAACGATACGAGCTTACGAATTTGGACATATTCCCAACAAAATATAAGACGTAGAATGCCACTAATCTAAAATTGGTGTCACTCTTACCTGCCTGAAAACCAAATTTCGACGATCTGCGGTATAGTCTGCGGAACAGGAAACATACTTTTCTTTCACGGAATTTCCATTCTGTTAAACTTTCAAGATGCTGGTCATAATATTTTACAAGGTAAGCCGAGGCGCTTGTTGCGCCATTTTCAACCATGTTCCACGAAGTCTACATTACAACACAATCGTTTGTAAACTAAATGCACATCTTTTGAGCCGAGCAAAAGCTGTCACCAATCTTGCCCTGACAGAGTGAGTGAGAGACTGGAAAGGTTCAAGGCGATGGGTTGTGGTAAATCCGACAGAAGATGTTAGTAAAGATCCATGATTTATTGGATCAGATCTTTGATGTCAAGTACTAACACTGAATAGCCCTGTAAGTTCATACAACCACGAAGCTAAAGCTTTCACGAAATGTCTGCTTGAGAACTTCCCGACATTGAAGAAAGAAATAAGAAATCCCTTTTCCGCGAGCAGTTGCGAGAGACAAAGAAAAATGATCCTCAGGAGAACAGAGATGAAACTAGGGATGAGTAGGACATGTGAGCATAAACCATTCATCCGAATCTAGCAGAAATCACTCACATAAACGGTTGGGTAACTTGGCTTCAGGGGTTGAGAGAAAGTAGGCCTTGCGATCATCGTCTCTGGGTGGACGTACCATTTATGGTCTAGTAATGAATATATAACTGATTACACTCAATATTATTGATAATCGGCACACAACAATAAATCATCAGACGCACACGAGACACATTACTCGTCCTAGAATCTAACAAAACAATTTGTCTACCTAATACTTCTCCGTTACCTTTCCGTAAGTAAAACCTACGTTGCAATCTACAAATTTAGGTATTTTGAATTTGTAGTGCACAGTTTGGCCTAATTGTCTGAATGGTAGCACTCACACTTAACTAACTTTATTATGACTCTTAAAATTGTTAGTTATAATGAAATGGTTTCCAGTTTCCATCATTATCCGGCCATACCACATATATTTCCCGTACGGTTTTTCCCCTGTATAATAGCTACTCTCCACTTTAAGCGTTTTGCTCTTGCTCACTCACACGTATTGTTAAACAAATATATCGATATAGTGAGTTTTCTTTGACCTTCACACTCTAAAGCTCTGGAAGACTGAAAGACGCTTCACTTGCCTCAGGAAGATAATAAATACGTCAAGACTTCTGCTTTGACAGCTTTGCCTCACAAGAGCCGAGAGCCTATTCACCACTGGCAATGCTAACAGATACATTTGCAGTTTTTTAATATACAATAGGGATTAAAAGTTTTATGCATGGAGCACAATGCTCAACCGAGCGAACCAGAAGTGTTCTTACGCTTCAAAGTATTTAGATACAGGTCATAAAAGCGTTCCAGGTTATGTCATGGCTCGTGCTACAGCCAACTTGACCTTGACGTGATGCTGACAAGCGAATAAATAAAAAATAAATATAGAACAGTATCATATTATTATAGAGTCTGTCTCTAGCTCTAGCTCGTCAACAACCCACAATACGCATATGGTTGACTGGTCACGACGACTGCAGCGCACTAATGACTATGTGTGATTTATGATACGTAAAACTTAAAGAATGGGAGTGCAGAGTTTTCAATTACGCATGTCTTGATTCAACAACCAACATAACCATTAATTAATAGCGTACGATCAAGGTAGGAAGTAGGAGGAAACATTTAGAGGATGACAGGAAACGCTAGTGAAAAAGGAATATGTACTACACTACACGCATATAACACGTATAAAAAGAGGATAAGCTATAGTAAGTTCAAAAGGTTTTTTGATGTACCGACGATGCCAAACAACCAAACGGAGAAAGAGTAATTTACAGAATTGCATGTACGATGATTTGAGTCAAAGATGGATTTGCATTTGCTACAATACAGAATCAGATTTGCCGTATCAGATTCAATATTACGTAGCGAATGTTGTAGTTTTCCATTTCTTTTTGCATACTATTTTTATAGCTATAGAGTATAAAGCTGATTAAACAAGGTCGGGTCCGAATTTGTGATTTATTATTGGCATGCTACTGAAATAATCCATGGCTGTGTAAGAAATGCATGCAAATTAAAACTCTTGTCACTGGCACAAAGTTAATTAAATTCAAGGAGTACAGTGTGCCAGTACAATCATCCGCGTGTCAGTCAGACCAACTGCTAATCTTACATAATCGTTAGGGACAAATGACACGGAAATTGTGGCTGTCTAATGTAACGTAAAAAATGAAAATCTACTTATTATACTGTCTGCCGACAAATGGCTTTGCTGTGATGTGTGTACGAGATGCTTTTAGATGCCAGTACCAGTACTTTTAGTACATATATAGATAGGGCTTGTGGGATGAAAAACTTGATACTAACAAAACAATAAATATTCATATTGTACCACAGCTGCGTTTCTTGTATCTACTCGTGGATCCTGTTTGCATAAGATTTTGCACTTTCTACACGTTTTCCTAGGAAAATAAGCACTCCTGAATTAATCAGGATTTACAATGAATTTATGATGACGTCATGAGTAAAGTGTCCAGCAAGTCAAGTGACAGCAAACCAAAGAGAACAAAAGGATACAAATGTGCAACGCATAGATAGTCTCACGTTTACTTGACAATCTTTGCAAGTAGTACAAGAAAATTGTTGGTCACTTCTTGAATTACCAATTTTTACATTCTCTGATTGTGAGGTGAGAGGATGCAGTATTGTATCGATTGGGGTGAATGTTAATTTATGTAATCACCAACCTGACCCGACCGTAAACCGTAATATGCATATGCACTGCAGTTAGCAGTTTGAAGCTGCCACAAGTAATACATAATCGTTTCGCTGCATGTGCTTGCAAATACTGGTTGGGTTACAATTACAAAAACGTAAGCAAAAGATATTGAAGATGTGAATATTATTGAAAAAAGGACATGTAACGGCTATAGTAAGCTAAGATTTGTGACAATAGGTAAGTCATAAAAATGTGTGAAATTGAAGAAATATTAAATAAATCACATTTTAGTAGAACGAAAGGATGCTACGGAAGCACGTGCGAAAATGTGGATAATACTAATATTATAAAATACTAACTAATATTATGAATTTAGATATACTTTTTTGCACTTCTTGGGTCACTTCTCAATGTGATTTTCGTGCGTGATTCACAACTAATCCATTCTGTTCTGAAAGCTGAACTAGAAATAGAAGTGCCGGTGGCATTACTATTACATTAATGAATTAGTACAAGTACAATAGCATAACTCTGTTAGTTAAGAGATACACATTGTACAACCCAAATTAAGCAAAAGAGAGTGCGCTAATACAAAAAGCCGTGAAGCAAGCTCGTAGTATCTATTTCAAAAATCCTATTACAGTGGATTACAATTGAAGCAATTGAGTCAATCACATCGTCGTAAGTATCAATTGTGGTACTAGTGAGTCTCTCCACACTGGATCTCCTGTCTTGCATCTCGCATACTGCTAGTAACGCTAACAAATGCTAACAATGCACGCTTTAAAGACATTAGGCACTATGACAAAGTCAATATTAATTAACTTACTGTTTTGTGTATCGCATACGAACTTTGTAATTTATATTTTAGAAGCATTAAGCACAATGTAGTTGTTTGAATACCCACAAAGCTTTAACGACAATCTTTAGTGACGGTTTTTCACATCTAATAGTCCGAGTCCCTACCAGATCACAATGAAAATTCTTAAATAAAATTAACTCGTATTAAATGGTGTTGTAATTTGTAATTGTAAGTTGCGGCGTATCTCTTATATGTGCGTGTTAAATACACTCTCTCCGAAAGCATCTATTCACGATCGTACAAAAAATCAATTGACAGCGAGATGAATTTCATTCAGGATGTATCATATCATGAACCATGAACTTAATCAAGCTTATGCCCTACAGATAGATACTAACTATACCTATAAATTAAATTCATTAGCCACCCAACCATAAACTCATAATTTAATCCAGCCAGTTTATTCCAAATCCTACTCATAAAAGCTGACTATGCATATGCTATACAAGTATGAAATGGTTGATAATAATGAAATTCCTATGCCCATTACTCATATAGGTAAGTTATATAGAAAGAAAGCTTTATTTTATTTGTATTATTAAAAAGTGCAAACAAAGACGTCCGCTAGAATCTAAATTGTCCAAATCAAATCCTGAAATATCCAGGCTGTCATGTCATATCATCTCCTGTTATATTACCAATTCCCATCATCCCAGGCATGGATCCCCATCCAAGTTTCATCCGAGGTAACACTCCTGCAAGCGCCAGCTGCCTGATGCCGAGTCAGATTCTTTCAGCTTTTTTATTATGTAGGGTTCTTCGGTTTCTGTTTCACCAGCTGCTTAAACAGAATTTGCGAGTTTTTGAATGCTCTATTGACAGTCATATAGTCGGAGTGTACAACAAATGAATCATTTTGCGAGTAGAAAACAATGTTATTTGTTATTTCGTTCTTATGAATTAAAATAGATATTATACCTACATATCTCTCTATACGTGGCTGGTGAGGTGTCAGCTATGTTTGACAAAACTATAAGGCCAGTTGTTAATCATAATAATTAATTATTAAGGATACGGGAGTTTGGATTCTTTGGGAAAATTTACTAATTGTGAGTGGACTTAGTAACTCAATAAAACAGGAATTCTCTTTTGGAGAATGAAACACCTAAAGAATAAGAATTGTATGCAGTGTGCAAAGCAAATATAATGTTGTGAAACCACATTATTGTTTATCCCACCCAGGCGTATTTAACACCCTTGTCACCTGTTACCACCGTCTAATCTTCTGCCACGTATTTCTATTTCTCTACGAACTGCTGAGTTGAACCGCTGATCGTATGGATTATGGATGGATTTGTTGTGGCATGTGGGTGGGCTAAAGTTGTGATGTGATATCAAGTTGTGGTCCTTGAAAAGGGTTAAATTTTTTAAAAAGTGACAAACGTAAAGTGTTGGTGTGTCTGTGCTGTAGTTGTTGTAAGTAGGTATGTAACATTCAACAATGCACATTGTAGAGTAATTTTTTTTGTGGGTTGTGCAGTCGCAGTCAGGAGCTGAAGCCCCGGCTGGGTGGAGTCGGGTTATTCTAATTGTAAGAATGCATGACAGTAAACAAACGGGCAACGGTTGGATTTGGTAATTGCAATTGTCGCTGATTGTGTTACTGTCAAAATCAGTGAAGTTGGCGTGGCGGAAGTGCGTTAAAGTGCATTAAATTGCCGACATCCAACATGATGACATCGTAATCATTCAATCATTCAAACGCTGGAGAAATCCCTGGAATATTGAATATACCTGTTACATAAAGTTTCATAATGATGGTCAACTGGCCAACTCCCTTCCAGTGAAGTAATTAAAACGCTTGCTTGCGGCTCTGATTCTGATAACAACAATTAGTTAGAAGTCTACAAATATATGCACAATGCACACTTTTGAGCGCCTGCATGGTTGATAGATGATTCATCATTCATCTCTGATTGAAGTCTTGAAGTTTACTTGAAAGAGTTGATCTGTGTAAAAACTCTAATCTTTGATCTTGTTGATCGATTTTGTCAATTCAGCGTCGTCATTATACTTCAATATATGCTAGGCTGACGCTGGCGCGGATAAGCACTTGAAGCGGCGAAGTTGCAGTGTAACTATAAAATGATCAACGGGTAAGTAAAAATTAAAGCAGTATACCATATACCCATGTAGATTTGAATGGAGTAAACACATTTAATCATCTTTAGCATATAGCGTGTGAAGAGCGTGTCCATGTGTCAATGTCAATATCAATCAGGGCGAAAAAGAAGCGTGTGTATGACGATGAGAAGAGCAGAAGAGAGAGAGAAAGAATAGAACGTGTAACATTTTTGCGAGATGAGCTCTCTGACTTGCAACTTGTCAATTGTAATTTGTGATACTAAAGTATGTACTAGCACTAATATTGTACTAATTTATTTAGTAATTAATTATATTTTTGGAATGACTATACTCAATGGCTTACCTTTGTTGACCTGATGTTGTCCCTCTCTGAACTCTGAACAAGCCCAGCTTTTGATCAACTTCACTGCATACACACTAATACTACATACATGCATGTGCATAATTACATATAGGTATTTGCTAATTTCGTACAGATGTTAAAGTCGGAATTCAAATGCAATTAAAAACAATATAAATTGTTCAGTTCAGGTACAGTATTGACGTACATAAAACGGACATTCGCAAACAATGCTAGAGACAAACATCGCGATCAGCGTAGTCAGCAGTATATGCACTAGAGAACATTTTAATTGTTTTATCAGTTATTTGGTTGGTGATTAACTGCTGACTGTCAACGGTTGTCAGTTGAAGAGTTTGAGATTGAGGCTAAAGAGCACTGCATGCACCTTTTTAACTTTTACCTTGTAATCGGCACTAATCGGTTGCACGGTATATGTATTTATGAGCTAGGCATATAACAATTTTAAGTCTGTAGCTCTTCCCGTCAATAATGCAGTTTTATTTGACATTTAGTAATTTTGATATATTTTCAGGTTGCGGGAGTGTTAGGAACACGACATTTCTCCGTAGCATCACCTTCCACCGGAAATCGTAAACAGTACGCTGGAACAGCGAATGGAAACTTATGTAAATAGATACATATCGACGAACAACGAACATCTTTGAAACAGAGACGGTGAACGCGAACTATTCTAACCCACAATTATCTTTAAGAACTCTTATTCCTCAATTCGTTATCCATTGCATTGCACTGATTAGGTTTTAGCGATTACTGATTGGTGTGAGTTCACCCATGTTAATGTTGAAATGTGATTTGATCTAGGCAGAATATAGTTTTGTTACTTAAACTCATAATAATTCTCATTCCTTTTACCTGTGATCTGATATAGTATTGTAGATTTATATTGCTACTGTAAAAACACCAAAATGTCAAAGTTAATTACATTAGCAATATTATTAGTACACTCGTGCATATCATCCTACGGGTTTTATGTGCCCGGGGTAGCTCCCGTAGAATTTAAAAAGGGCGATTCGATCGTAGTGAAAGCTGTGAAGATGACGTCCACAATTACACAACTCCCGTATAGCTACTACAGTTTACCATTTTGTAAACCAAACGCTTCTAAGTTGGTCTATAAGTCTGAAAACCTTGGAGAAGTCCTAAGGGGTGACAGGATTGTCACAACGCCGTACGAGTTCACTCTAGGAGAAGATCGGAAATGTACACTGGCGTGTCACAGCATAGGGGTACCTCTTCACTGGAAACCCCCGTTTTCATCAGCAGCGTACTCCCACATCAGTCACCAGTACTACGTACACATGTAAGTCGACTTGCTATTTGAATCCCTTAAGGCAATTTTTATTGTTAAGGACAAAATAAGATTGTCTTTTGTTTGGGACAGTTGCATTGCATTTACTCTTTCTTTCACTATTTCATTATGAGTAAAATATGCAATGGTCAGGCACTGGCGGACATACTTTCCTACAGTAGATGCATAATAGATTGTGCATAATATGCATTGTATAAATTCATATCCTCTGGGTCATCATGCGCTTTTTAAACGCTTTTAAAGATGTATGGCTTAGTTATAGTACTTCTGCTGCTATATGATACGTGTCCGTGCGCGTTAAAAGCATATCTTGTTTCATCAGTGACATAACAGATTTATTTGTTACTGGTCGTTGTATATTACGTTGTGTTGTTGTTGTTGTTAAGTGGGATTCCTCCCATATCTATTTTGCATTGTGGTAACGTGAAACTTGTGTAATATACTATTAACGGTCACTCATAAATTTCTTTTCTAAGCAGTAGGTAGGCATTCTTAAAGGGCCCATCGATAACGTAGGTATGTGGTACATAGAACTTTCATGTTTATCCATCATGTTCCTTGATTATTGACAAGTGGTCGCGTTGTACAAAGGCACGTTTAGCAAATTGGCTTGTCTGTTCTCCACATGACTAACTGCGCTTGGCATGCGGCATGTGGCCATTGATCAAAATATGGTTGTGGTGTGTATGCACTCTGTAGAGAAGGGACGTCTGGTTGATTGTTTTAAATGAGTCTCTTGGATAATTAGGTCAGATTCATTGCTAGGCTCAAATGCCCAGTAGGCATTTAAACTATTTTGAGAAGTGATCTGATGGCTAAGATCTATCGCCCTGGCGCGTTTTGATCTTGGTAGAGAACATTATTATCAATTATTATTATCTAATGTGCAAACTTCTCGACTAACTGTTGAGCACACATTGCCACTATAAGTGAAAAGCTGACGCACCATTTGAAATGCAATATGGACATAATATAAATGCGCATACGCGTATCAACAATCTCTGCAATTATGTCGCTTGATAAAATGCCTGTCAATACTGCCAATTATCATTACTTTGCTATTATTTTTACTCATGACTTGACTGCAAATGCGAGACATTGGATAAAAGAAGTAATCCACGTTATTAACCTAGAAAAAACCAGTTTCCGTACGCAAAGCACATATATTATGCTATTGGTAATAAGTTACGCACAGCCTTTGTCTTTCTTTGTAGCCTGGCGAGGTTTGAGTAATTTATTATAGATGACATGTGGAGTGTGCTTGATGAAAGTACTGAGTCTCTCAGGGCGTTCGAATCGCTTAACGCTGACTAAGAGGAGAAGGGCCTTGGATTTATGATATGCTATGCTATTACAAACCTACTGTTTGCGATTGCTGCTGGTAGTGTAGATATATTTGGCTAGGTTAGATGTCTAGCTGGGCGAATTGACAGGGCAAATACGAAACTAAGCATACTGAATAATATAATGAGATAAATATATTAGTCTCCTTATAATGCTGTTCTTTGTTTATGCATGGTGCTACGCCGTTGGTGTCAAAAATGTGCATCACATATGCACGAATTCTTGATGAAGTGACATTGCAGACGCGTACAATGAAGGGCTAGAGGGACCTGCGTGCCTAATTTGCATTAATTAATTGATCATTTGATTTTCCATAGTATTATTTAACGAATATGATTAGCAGTGTACGGTGTGCTTACAAGAAGAAAGCTGACACACTGGATGAGGATGACATTCAGCAGTATCATTGCTGCACTGCAGTAGCTAAAGGGCTACGTTGTTACATATTCCTTCATTCATACAATCACCATATTATTTGTGTGCATAGGTATATATAAAAATAATAAAAATCCATGAACCACGAATTATATGACATGACCGAACAAGCGCAAACTGCAGTCGGTGGTTTTCTTTGTCGCAAAATTACCACTTTGCCTCGCGGATTAACTTTTAGATTTGCCTTGACGAATGAATAATATCAAATGAACGAAATTGTGAAGAATATGTTGAACCTGTTGTCACAAATGTTGTACTGATGACATAATTATTTATGTTGTCGGATTCTTAATAGCTGTGATTTATGTGTATTCGTTTCAATATTTAGGATTGTGGACAATTTGCCTTGTGTCACAAAACTTGGCACAGCCGATGGAAGTGGACAACAACAATTTGAGGTTGGATATCGCCTTGGCTTTATGTCACCAGACTCGGAGCATGCATATATCAACAATCATTTGGACTTCAATATCTTGTACCACACAGAAGATGAGTATGTTAATTAAATAGATCTTGATGAATTGATAAAGATGTAGGCATTGTTGAAATACCTATTCACGTTGTTGTATGCTTGCGCTTTAGAATGCTAATTAATCTAATTAACGAATGTCGTTTGGTTAATTTGTCGCCAGTAAGACGTACCGAGTTGTTGGATGTGAGATACAGCCTGCCAGCATTCAAAAGAGTAAGTTAAGTTTGAAAGAAGACACTTGCATGTCTTCTCAAGATGATCATGCAGGAGCCATTCCAAGAAATCAAGTCAAATGAAGACAATGAGGTGTATTTCACATACACGGTCAAGTGGAAAAAATCCAATGTAATAGGCTATATGTCACTGAGATTTGTAATTAGTTATGTGCAAAACATAACACTAAGTATTATTTTAAATGCAGGTTCGATGGGCTTCAAGATGGGATGTGTATCTAAAGATGAGCGATGTGAACATCCACTGGTTTTCAATTATTAATTCTCTAGTGGTCGTATTTTTCTTAACGGGTTAGTTTAAGATATGTGAATAGTGTAACCAATATAATTGGCTACTCGGTACGAATTTTAATATTAGACTCATGAAAGCATTTAATAACATCCCTCCGTGCCTTCTTCACTTTCAGGAATAATTACTATGATCATCGTTAGAACTCTGCGCAGGGACATAGCTCGATATAATAGCATGGACGATTCTGCAGAAGAAGCTTTGGAAGAGTCAGGATGGAAATTAGTGCACGGAGACGTGTTTCGTCCTCCAAAGTATCCACGTTTGTTTGCAGCTCTGATCGGAAACGGAACCCAAATTCTTGGCATGACTCTGATTACCTTATGTAAGTGAAATAAAAGTATTCTTATCTCTCATGTTACTTTAATCAATCAATGTGCAATATTTATTTACTTAATTTATAGTTTTCGCCATGCTTGGAATGTTGTCCCCAGCCGCAAGAGGAGCACTGATGTCTGCAATGATTTTTCTGTACGTGTTAATGGGAACTTTTGCGGGTTATTATTCAGCTAGACTGTACAGAACTTTGAAAGGAAAGGAGTGGAAAAAACAAGCTTTTCTGGTATACTAATACTACACACAATATATAGGTATTTTAAACTAGTGAGATTTGAGATTTGAAAAACTATAATAACGTAACTTTCTATTTTCAGACTGCTACTTTATTCCCCGGGGTGGTTTTTGCTACATGCTTTCTTCTCAACTTCTTCATATGGGGCAAATCTTCAAGTGGTGCAGTCCCTTTTGGGACAATGCTATCACTTTTACTTCTTTGGTTTGGAATATCTGTACCGTTGGTTTTTCTTGGATCATATTTTGGATTTCGAAAACACCCGTACCAACATCCCGTTCGTACTAACCAAATTCCACGACAAGTGCCAAAGCAGCCTTGGTATATGCATCCGATTCCAAGGTACGAACAAAGTGCAAATCGATGATATTATGTAATTGGATAAAAGTGTTCTCAAATATTTTAACATACATTCTTATTATTTTCATAGTTCCTTGATGGCCGGTATCTTACCTTTTGGTGCGATGTTTATAGAGCTCTTCTTTATTTTTACGGCAATATGGCAAAACCAATTCTACTACATGTTTGGGTTCCTGTTTCTTGTGTTTGCCATTCTTTTCATATCAGTCAGTCAGATTGCGGTTGTTCTAGTATATTTCCAGTTATGTGGCGAAGTAAGTTGTTCTCTCCTCTACCCGGGGTCGGGACGTAAAATATGAACACTGAACAGAAAGTGTTCTGATATCAAACCGCGTTCAATGTGTAATACAAGTAATTAATGTAAAACATGCAGGCGGTGTGGTATCAGTAAACATGGTCCCTTATGTCCACCCTCGTAATACTATTTATTTATCAATTTATGTAATCTGAAAATTTCCTTTTAACTAATCATTGAACCAATTATATAATTATAGGACTATCACTGGTGGTGGAGAGCTCTGTTCTCGTCTGGGGGATCAGCGATCTACATGTTCTTGTACGCAGTATTTTACTTTTACACCCGTCTGGAAATTAATGAATTCATCCCGACACTCTTATATTTTGCTTATACTGGACTCATGGTTTTAACATTCTGGCTACTTACTGCGACAATTGGTTTTTATGCTGCTTACTTTTTTCTCAACAAGATTTACGCTGCCGTTAAAATTGATTAAACAAAACATCTTTGGACTAAGACCAAATTTGTTCTAGTCGGACCATTATTAACTTACAATTGTTATGAAACTTGTAAAAATAATTCATGGTAAGAACTGTTATCCCCAGTTTTTGCAGCAACGCATGATCGTAAAGCTTTATAATTTACAGGTTCACACTTAAAACCATACATTCACATTATATGCAACATATTCTCTTCTCATTTCATTGATTAGACTGTGCAAAACAATATTTTAGGTACGCGCAAGATACACTTTTTGAAGTAATGAATTGTGAATATTGTGATGAAATTCACTTATAATATATATAGAGTTTAAGTGTAGTAAATGGCTAGGAAGAAATGAGGAAGAAATTTTGTACTGCGTTTTGTGTTAACGAAGGGATTTAATGTATAAATGAAATTTGTATTTAATTTGTAAATATGCAACAGTTGTTTGAAACTTCCTACGGTAGTTTATTATATAAAGTTTGCGAACGTGTAGGAAATTGTGAATTCGGTATTAGTACTGTATCTAGTGTAATATCAGGTGACTTAGATTATGAAAATATTAAAACTGATTGTAGGAGGATTTATTATAATAACTAAACTATGCGTATTAGAAACATAGTGTATACAGAATGTCCGTCTAAATTATTTATTTTGATGCATAAATGATTAAAAATTGAAATAAAACAGTTGCACACAAAACGGCCTAGTTGTTTGTTTGATATATTCAGTAGCTCATTCTCGGGGCATGTGCATATGCACTTGTCATCATCAGGTGAGGAATGTGAGGACTGAGGATACATGTCAAAAAATAATGTGTGATTTCGTAATATTTTTTCTCCTCTTCTCAATTCTGTCTTTTTGCCCTCGCCTCGATCCTCGAAAGCCCGGTGGTAATAGAAACAATGGGAAAAAAGACAACCTGGAATGGGATGGGAGATGGGATGGGATGCGCAACTCAAAAATCAGGGTAATTAAAAGGTTATTATTAGGCTTTGTGGAGAGTTCGAGTTGAATGAAATGTGGTGAGCTGACGAGCTGAGCGAGTAGTGAGGTGAGAATCAGTGAGAGAGAACGAGAAATACAAGACCCAAAATCAAGACATGCTCTTTGGGTTTCTGGGGCTGCTTCATTGCTTGCATACGTATTTCGTATTTGCTCATATACGTAGCGTATGTCAGAGAGACAAGTTCTTGGATCCCACCTCACTTTGGTTGGACAATGAGCAGCTGACTGCGTGCAAAAACAGTGTTGGTAATTCCGACCAGCAATCTTGAATCTTTGGAACTGCTCAACTGGTTCAATTGTGAGTAAATAAGTAAGTAAGGTGATGATAATGCTGCTAATTTATCAAAAAAACCTTTGAATTGCATACCTGGTCATAGTGGTCATATATAGGTGAGGTGACTCATCCATTCAAATACCTATCTGAAATCTGACATTGAATGAGTAGCAGCAGTTCCCTAGTGTGCAATGTGCATCATCATATTCATAAAAACACATCATTGACTACCTTTTGTATGTATGTATCAGAAGAATTGAGAATCGTCAAATCGGCATTTCATACATAAGGAGAGGAGAGGAGATCGGAAAGGGTAGCGTTCTTCCTGGGTTATTTTTAATTGGTGAGTTCAAGTGGCGCATCGAAATCTAGTGATATATTTTATTGCTTCTTCGTTCGTGCAGGTGAGTGAACATGAACATGAGAACTTTAGAACGACTTTGGTTTACATAAGAATTTTACCGACGAAGTTCAATCTAGACTTGTCAAGTCACAGTCAGACCTTCAATCTTGCCAGGTTATCAATATCCTTCTACGAGTTGTCTGGCGTGCGTGTGAGCATGCACAGGGACAAAATAAATATCGATGAATATAAAGTTGCGTTTTAGTTTTGAAAGTTGTAGTTGTAATTACGTGAGATGAAGCATGTTTTATCTTTTGCAGCACATGTGGGGATTCTGGAAAACCTTCGAGCCATTTGTGCTGTTATGCTGACTGTTGATGTATGGTACTCCTGCTGCAATTTTCGTGTAACACACGTCATTTCATATTGGACATTGGACTAAGATACTGATTTAGGCTCAACCATGTTTGGCTTTGGAAAAAAGAAATCTGAGCCTCAAAAACCGGAGCGGGGCAGACGGAGTGGGGATAATAAAGAACGAAGGTCTCAAAATCTGGCCCAGGTTCAATGATTTACTTTGGATATGTGATGTCGTGATACTCGTGATGTGTACCGTTTCTTATATAATGTAAATTATACATCATTTTTATATTTGCTCTCTAGCTTGGCTTCCTTGGCGTTGGTGACGACGGGGATGTGGATAATATGATGGGCGGGTATGATATAGGAGATGACGACCTTGAAGAAGAGCTCGCAATGTTGCTGGATGACACAGCTGCACCAAGACGTCCAACAACATCCCCTGCAAAGAAGCCTCATGGGAGTGCATCTGCAGGTGCAGCGGGTAGGAAGTCTGGAGGAGTTTCGCGAAACATTGATATTAATATAGATAATGTGGCCATGGAGGAAGACGAGGACGATGATATCGACGTGGATGATCCGGAACTTGAGGTAGTGTTTGCAAAAAATTATATTTGTGATATATTTACCTAATTAATGTTATACAAATTGACCGAAGTTATAATTTCGATAAGGCTGAACTGGGAGATATATTGGGCGTTCCGTCGTCTAGCAGTGCAAAGGGTAGTAGTCAGATGGACTTTGAAGATGCCGAAAGTGAAACAACTCCAGCGGCGGTACCAACTATGAATACTGAACAATTGATATCGTTGTTGCAAGAACGACTAGTACTATACGAGAAAGCCAAACAAGCGGCTGACTCTGCTGGAGACACGGCAAAATCTAGAAGGTTTGCGTTTTGCTATTCTCTTTTTGAAACCAGGGAGTTAATTAAAATTGAATATTTATATCGTATGTTGTTTCTAGATTCACAAGAGGTTTAAAAACTTTGAAAGAAATGATACCTAAGGCAAAATCAGGGCGTGTAATTGATGAATCAGAAATCCCTCCAGTGGTATCAGTAGGTGTAATTCAAAAGGATAAGCAACCTCAGGCAGACATTTCTAGTCACGAAGTGCCACAGGTACCTCCTAAAGTACCCCCGCGTCCGGGCAAGAGTATTGAACCCAAGTTTGCAGCTGCTAGTGAGCCTGAGCCGGCTCCCCCAGTGCATCTTGCAATGGACAGTGACGATATAAACACGAGACTTCCCGAACCAATACTACCTACTCGAGCATTCGAACCACAACCGAGCCCAAATCAGAATATACCTACTGACATGAGTGAACAACCTATGCATACAGTGACAGCGTTAACAGATCCGTTAGTAGAATCAAGGCTGAAAGATTATAAACGTGCTGCGGTAACATTGAAGCGCAACGGAAACGTTCAGGAAGCAATAAAATATCTTAAGCTTTCAAAAACGCTGGAGTTAGCAATAAAGAATGCAGAGACGATAAATTTAGATGATTATCCTAGTATAGAAAGTTCGCTCCCAGATAGTAATGATTTACAAGAAACAGCAGGCTCAGTTCAGCCAGCACCAACAGTAGTTCCAGATTTACCGAAAGAAACTATACCCGTTCCTGATTCAGGTGCAGCAGCTGTGGGACCGTCTAGTGAAGACTTGTTTGGAGCCCCACCACCCCCACAATCAGTAATGGAAGCCTTGGAACAGCGACTTGACAAATATAAATCAGAAGTTGAGAAAGCAACTGCTGCTTCAAATTCAAGTAAAGCTCGTAGAATGGGAAGAATAGTTAAACAATACGAAGAGGCTATCACGCTTTATAAGAAGGGAAAACCTGTACCGTTCGATGAACTTCCCACTCCACCGGGGTTTGCCCCAATTCCAACAGGACCTCCTCCGGGACCTCCCCTGCAAACTATTCAATCCCCTCCCAGCAATGCTGGATCATCACAGCCACAAATCCCATCCACGCACGTGCCTGCTTCTCCCGGTAGCCCTGAAAAGAAACCAAAGGAGTCACCCACGCCTGCAACTGGTGGTGGCACAGGTCAGTCGCCTTCTGGCGCTGCTAGTACTGTATCAAGAACCGGAAAACCAATGACAAAGCTTACACTACAAGAAAAGCAGTTACACATAATAACTTTAAGACAGAAACAATTTAAAGAAGCCGCTTTGAATGCAAAACAACGAGGAGATTTAAATCAAGCTCGAGAATTTCTTAGAACTGCCAAAGGATTTGATAAACTAATTCAGGTGGCTCAGGCTGGTCTTCCCGTGGATATGGCCACGGTGTGTGTGATTTGTAATCAATCATTAGAATTACATGGGTTCGCTCCCATCCTGTTAAAGTGACAATCATTTCATTTAAATATTTTTTATTTGTAGCTCCCTGCACCTCCAGAAGCTGTAGCTAAACTTGAGTTGGATGATGCAGATAACTTTGAAGTTGTTAGTGCCTCTGATTGCATAATGCCATCTGGAGATGCAGCGGAAGTTTATTCCAAGCTAGAAGATGATTTAAAGAAGCAACTCAAGGTCTATAAATCAACCTCTTTAACCTATATTGTTCGGTAAAAATAAAATTAGGGATTGATCTGGAAATGTTTTACCTTTGTAGATGTGTATGAGGACGCGAGATCATTTTAAAAGTATAGGAGATGTAGCATCAGCTAATCGATTTGAATCGATGGCCCTTGAGTCGAAAAGAGATCTAGATGCCTTGAGACTTACAATGAAAACAAATGGTGGCATTCCTAAGTATCATTACGAAAACAGAATATTTAGCATAACAGAGTGAGAAAAAGTCTGAGAATGTTTTAAAATACTGCATTATTGTTGATGGGATTTAAAATGTTTTACTGTTACACTTTTGTAGGTGCAATACTGATGTCGCCGAGGATGAAATAGACATAAATATTATTCAGGGACTAAACTACAAAGTCAGTAACCCATCCGATGTGGATACGTTTGTCAAAATAGAGCTCCCATATCCATCTGTACGTAAAACGAAGGAGTATGAGTATTATATGTTTTAATTTTCCTCAAAGAAAGCAGAATGTTACCATAATTAAATTGGTATTTAATACAGGCGGAAGAGGTTCAAACAAATAAAACACACGTTGTAAAGGACACTAATAATCCACAGTATAATGCAAGTTACAAAATGAGTATCAATCGAACAGCTAGAAATTTCCAGAGATTTGTCCATCGACATGGCGTGAAGTGTGAAATTTGGTCAAAAGGGTAAGTTGTAAATTTTTGTCAAATTAATGGATGCGCACTGCATTAATCCAATTCTAAGGATTTTCTGGCTGACTTACTGGCATTGAGGTGCTGTATAGTTTCAGTTTTAGCTAGTAATACATTTTGCACTCTGCTTATGGCTTAACAATTCTGCAAAAGAGCACCAATAACTTTCACTCCCTTACCTTTTTGTTAAAATCGACTCCAAATCACTATTTCTCCATTGCAATTTTGGACGTGTAGTGTGCATTGTTTTGGTACATTTGTAATATAGAGGTTTGTGCAGTGGAGCATTATTTTGTTGTAAATGTAACAGAGGATTTCTACGTGGAAGTACACTGATCGGGACGGCCACAGTAAAACTCTTACCTCTGGAGACGAAGTGTACACTTCATGATGCATTTGATGTAAGCAAACTGTTAATCATGGGTACATACATACAAGTAAAAGTTACGACTTTTATTAAAATTTAATAAAATTTAAATTCAGGTTATGGATGGACGCAAAGTCGTTGGAAAGTTAGAGGTGAAACTAAGAATACGTGAACCTGTACTAACTAAGCAGATAACACAGAAAAAGGAGAAGTGGCTCTCAATTGATCGCGCGTAGTTTGTTGGATATTATATTGAAGTGTTTTATTATCAAATAGTAGCTAGAATATATTGGCTAGAATGCGTTTGTATTTGGTTTTGCCAAGTATCGCCTTGTGGCATTGTTGTATATGTATCCAGTTTTTAAAGCAACTGTTCGGCCCTTGCAGTGATTGAGTACATGTTATATGCCTTTTGCCATATTGCGACTATTGCGAGGTTATTAATATTAAGATGATTTAATTTAAATTGAGCTACGCCTACGCCCTTGTGATATGACAAAGTTGATACGAGCAATTTAATAACTGATTGTGATTTCCACTGATATGCCATCATATGGGATCGTAAATAAAAGTTTTACAGTATTCAATCTTTTTATTTATCCTTGTTATTTATTTTTAGAAAATATATATGAACCATGAACAATATAGTCGGCAATTGTAATCAAGTTTAACACTTCGATTATCTTGTACATATTGCAGTATGTTATGTTGTAGTAATTGCAGACTCCAATGCGATAACGGTAACAGTAGGTATTAAAATTTGTGTATCCAGTCTCCACAAATTTTTCACGTTAATAAATGTATAGTTTTGGAATAGGGAAAGCAAAACAGCATTTTCAATGAAAATCGTTTAACCAACGCGCATCTGATTACATCAATCTTATTATTAGGCCTGTAGGCCAGGCTGTGTAAATGCCCAACTCTGACAAAGTTTAACATTCATTCTCTGGCGTGTTTTTCGATGAGTTTTTACCACTGTATAGTTTTAATTTTTGTTACACATTGACTCGTTTATAGGTAATTAAAAACAATAAAAATGTAGTTGCTTAATATTGAAAGATCTGTACAAATGAGTGATTTCCTCTGTAAGGTATAAATATTGTTTATATAAATGTGTGTATACATAAATACTTAAGGTTACTGGTGTCCCAATTGCCATTGCATCCGTAAAGTGAATTCTAAATCTAAAATAGTAACTTGTACAGAAATTCTACTCTAACTCGAAAGTCTGAATTGATTACCCTATAATCTACCCTATACGTGCTGACGCTGTAAGTAAAATTTCCTTGAAGGAATCCTAACTTAGGAAATGAATAAACCCCGTTTTTCATGAATATCATCATTAGCGATAAAAACTAGTTTTAAGTCTTTAAAATTATTTGTAAATCCAACCCATCACAGCCTTTATAGTATTTAGTGTAATTGTATTAAAACAAAACAACTGGCCGAAGAAGGCTTTAAAGGGATTCTAGCACCATAGCAGACCAAACAACCCCAACTCTGTCGAATGAAGCTACCTCCAGTTCCGACGTCACCACACGTCTCGAATTTCGTTTGTTATTCTAGACGACGAAGAATGTTTATAACAACGAATTTCAGCTTACCCATTTACATACATTATGCACCCAAGGAGAGTACATTGCTCATTAGCTATTCGGAAAATTACTAAAACTCAAGACCTTAATTAACTCATCATCATCATCATAAAGTATGTATCGTACGTATATTTAAAGATAACAGAAGACAAGCACTTTGAGTAAAAATACAATATTTTTCTTAAAAATGACAAATAAAAGAAATTCTCTGACTAGGATTCCAAGTATGTATTTCGTAGTTCTTTGCGTCTCAATCGTTTCAGCAAAACAGTTACTTGTTTGTCCCAAAAGATTTAAAAGAGAATTTAAATTTAAAAATTTAAATACATACAAATCTAATTTAAATTTAAATGTATAAGCCGATGTCACATAGTCTTGCTCATGCCAAGCAGATAAAGGTATACATTGCGATTGCAAGACGCTTCGTGCATCGTTGATGCATTTACACTCTATGTATTATAATAATATAATCTTTGAACCTATTTTACTTTACAAGCGAAAACCTGATATTGCTAATGGAATATTTTAGACCAACTCGACATGACTTAACAGTAGATCAACGTAGAAATAAATCTAGGTCTGTCAATTTAATAGAAAGAGATGTAGAGAACACCTTTTAAAAATTATTCATACATATTATTCATACCTTTTTTGTATGTTGGTTGGCATTAATGCTAACTGGCTTTCACATAATGTGCTGTCCATGTACCTTGTATTGCTGGATGAAACAACAAAAATATGTTTTTCATCATAGTTTTGAACTAAACTGAATATTACTATATAATCTAACATTCTAGTACTGACCAATTTTTCTTTTGCCTTCTAAAGACGATCAACTCACAATCAGAATAGATCTTCTGCAAGCATATGCATTAACTGACTAATGCCATTTGTATCAATGTCAGTACCATAAAACCATCAAATTTACCTTCTGATATTACAAATTTGTAATACCGTAAAGTAACATAGCTTGCCTGTATCTATAATCCGTTTTAATAAACGTCTCCAGAAACCCAGTATGGGACAGCGTGGCTTAGATTACGAACATCTGTATGAAATTGTATGACCAAGTATAATTATATTATAGTATAACACAATAGGTATATGTATATAGTTTATTATATAATTTGTTGTTATACGTACACGTACGATACATATACGCTCAACAACTTAAAAATAAAGACCCACAGACAGATGCTCCTGGTTCCAAATCCAATTCAGCGAATGCTTCCGCATTAAAGTGGCTAAGATATTGACAAGTTTGTAGTCTTCGGAAAAAACTATCTTCTATCTTCAGAAACTTTAAGCCCCTCTAAACATTTGCATTGTTTTGCAGAGCATTTTTGGATTTTAACACTGAATGTGGGCTGCTTGAAGATGAGAAACAGGAAGCTGGTGAGGTTGTTGATGATGAGGATGATGATGAGGTAAAAAGAATGGAAATGCTGGAGCAATATGAGTTTCCCTGTCAAATACAAATAAAAAATTCAATCTTCAATTTGCGTATTCAGTGTATTTTTTAACAAATACCCATGCATAATTCCGCATATTATTATTATATATTTTAATTTTAGAGATCCTTGATGTATGCTTACCGAACGATGGGTTTCTTTTGTTCTTTCAAGTGTCGTTTGTTGTGTTTAGCTAAATGATCGGAACGCAAGAAGCGACGACCACATGTAGTACACTGAAAGCGCTTTTCTCCCGTGTGAGTGCGTCGATGACGGGAGAGCTCGTCGGAGCGGCTGAATTTCCGACCGCAATTTTCCCATGTACATGCAAAAGGTTTCTCTCCTGCAAAAATGAATGCAATAATAAGAGAATGGAAACTGATGAGTACATTGACGCACGGACGGGCCTAATTTCAATAGGCTTCTATTAATTGTGCTATCTGATTGTGAGTGAGAGCACTCATTCATAAAGATCAACAACGAATTGCTTTCATACCAGTATGAGTTCGTTCGTGAGCTTTAAGATGCGAAGACTTATAGTAAGTTTTTCCACATCCTTCCCTCGTACATTCATAGGTTCTTCGTCTCTCTGGATTCTGAGGTTTTGCAAGTGGAGTAGGAACTGAGCCTGCAGCTGAGGGGGTATTATTACCACCATTTGCTATTCCAATTGCTTGTCCTGGACCAGGTAAAATGAACGGAGGAAGCATGTATGTAGGTTGTTGGCCATCTTGGCCAGGCTTAATCATAGTTGTCGGCACGTATAAAATAGGACCACCGGGATTTTGTTGACCCACTGGGATAAGTGTCATGATTGGCATCATTTTAGGGGCAATGGCAACGGGACGAATACTTTGGTTCTGACTTTGACCTGAGAAATCCATCCAACATACTGTGTTAACTCACCAGGCTCTTTCTGAACGAATGGTTATAATAATTTATATAAAGTTGGAAGTTTTTTTTACATTAATCATTGACACACTTACTATTTGCACTGTGGAGATTCGGAGATTCCGAAACCAATACTGGGGCGCGAGTGGAGGTGGCGATGCGTGAGCCCTGAGAGTGAAGATGGGCATCGCCACTCAGAGCCATCGCGCCCCCCGCCATAGGAATATTCTTGTCACGATGTCCACTAGTCATTTCCGAACCATCCGTCTTTCTACTTGGAGGTTGTTCTGGTGGTGGAAAATCTTTTGGCGGAATCATTTCGTACTGACGTCCACCGTTGCCAACCTTAGCCCCTTGATTCCTTGGTTGCTCTCCAAGTAGTTTAGCTGGCTCAAATGTTCCATCACTGTGTGCTCTCATGATCACGGAAACCCTTGCTGGTTGCTGTTGCTGAATCTGCGGAGAGCGAGTAGCTTCCTCCCTGTAGTAAACCTTCTCGTTGTTCCAGTCTCGGTCACGAGATACAACCAAGTCCATTGGAACAGCTATGCCAGCTGCTTCCCTTTCTCTTTCCTCATCGGATTCTGCATCTGAGGTTTGAGGCGTCAACGGGGCTTCAGGTACATTAACACGGCTCTTGTCATAGTAAAGTTTTCCCGAAGATTTCCCGTGTGGTCCAACTTGTGAGAAAGACAGCAGTGCTTTCACTGCTTCTAAGTCTGCAACTACGCCATCTTCCTATTTTAGCAAAAGAAAATGATTTCATGAGTGTCTTTTGTCTACTAGTACCCTTTTGATATTGATATTCATAATAGGTATTCATATTCTAGCAAAAATTCAAGCCGGTGCGGTTTAGAGAGCATAACTGTAAAAAGGAATGTAGATGCCGATATTCAACCTGGGTCCATGTTAAGCCAAATATATGTTCAGCAATTAAATTTCCTTGAGGATAATTTGTTGAACGAGTGTCGCCTGGATGATATCCACCCCACACATCTAAATTACTTGTACATCTCGACTTTAACGTGAGTGGGTGTGGGTGGGCATTGATTATAGGTTATCTACAACAGGGTTCACTAACATACTATGAATCAGCCTCCTGGCATGCACCTTAATCTAGAATAGATGAAATTATTGCATTGACCATTCCTCTGACATTTCCCCTTTTTCATGTCTACAGTTATATGACATATAATTTATTATGGTCTATGACAAATTAGGACGAAAACTGCCTACCTGACGTACCCTCAATCACCTCAATCCAGAAGGTAAATTTTCTTATGCGAAGCATCTGTATTTTACAGCTTACATATGCACAAACAAAGACCAGGAAGTTTTCCCAGTGGATGAAAGCACGTGTTTTGCATTTTGCATGCATGGTATGACTGGAGGGACCACTGGACGGACGGTTTAGTGAATGCTCAAAGGAAATTATGAAGATATAATAATAATAATTTCCACACAAATATGTATTACTATAAGTAAAAGGAGTATACATGGGTACATTTGTTTGTCCAGTATGCAGAAGTTTATCATTTGAACAGCAAACGAATGATCGAGAACATTTAGGTCATGCCATACGACTACACACTATATAGCATATATAACTGAAAAGGATAAGTTGGATTTTGGGATTCATACAAATTACAACCAGCAGTGGTCCAATCCAGACGCAAATTTGGAATTGGGACGATAATTTTAGTTACGTGCTGGTATATACATAGTTTATTGTGTGTAAATAGTCGTCGCAATGATATTCTATTGCGCTTTGAAGCAAAGATGCTAACTTTCACCGGCACGCTACAATAGGATTTGCACATTTGTACAAAGACGGTTGAACATATCTTTATGCATGTAGGTATGTGGTTTGGATATTTTCTGGTTACAAAAGCATGCATACTGACTCTGGCTATAAGTTATGAATGTCACCCCCATTACGCCCCCAATATTTAATTAGTTGGCTTGGCTTAGATATTTACGTAATGCAACGATGACTTTGACTTTGACCTGCCGTGACATTACTTTTGGGTATTAAGCCGGTAGATCAAGAAGACTAGAACTTTCAACCATAGTTTTGCAATCAAGATCATCAACTGAAGGAAACAGGTCATATCTCACTCTCGAAATAATATTTTGACCGGGGCTTAGTTGGACTGACCCTAAGATTTTGCAGAATAGGCGTTCCCAATATTTCAGACAAACCTTTTTTATATCAATCAATGTCTTTACGCAGCAAACGAATTAGCAACAAGCAACTGGTGGTATGCTAGAAGTTTCAAAGCATAAAATTAAGTACGACGGGCTATATCTTCAGTCAGACATGACATAAAATAGAAAATGAGAAGCGGAGATACCAATCAATTCCATACGTTAAATTTATAGAATCATTCAATCCATATCTTACATATTTTTATGTACCTATATATATTTATCCTTTCTCCATCGTCTTAAAGTAAATGCGAAATATCTATCACATCCACAACATCGCATCACAGCACAAGCTGCACTTCTTTCAATTGGATTTTAGTATGGTTATCTTATCAACTACGTGTGCATATTTTAGGAGCAACACGGGATCAGATTAATAAAATAAAGTACTTGTCCAGCTCAGCCAAAAGCCAGTATGAGATTGAATGAAATTTACATACGTAAAACGTACACGTACACGATTGGTGTTTGACTGTTTGATGTCTCACTGCATCAATAATGCTTCAGGCCACCTTCACGTAAACCATAACTTTATTGTGTACTTTTATGGGGTGAATTACAATGATATATTTTGGTTGTGGAAGTGATATGATAAAATCTTGACGTCTCTTTTGCGACACTCTGATGGTCGGATGATCGAGATTGGGTGTTGCAACCGGTAGTGAAAAAGTGGTCTTGCATAAAATTGAAAAATGTGCTACTTTGGAACGTTTGGGATGATGGCGATGATGCAATTTTGCAACTTAATTTTTTCGAGTACAAGATCTTATAGTTGCTTAATGTTGACCGACGGGTCTACTCACGCTTTATTTTTAAAACAAAACTGAAAAATGCAAGTATTTTTCGCTCAGCAGGAGTAAATGAAAACTTAACACCAACACCGATCATCTTCGGTTGCCACAAAGTAGAATCAAAGTCGAATATACCTAGGCACGTACGGGAGGAAAGGCCATTTATCTACAACACTTTTGATCTGCTGGAGATATAAATATGATGAGGGAGGGCAATGTCAATTAAAGGACGATTTGGAAACGAGTAAACAACATGTGTGAATTGAGATATTCCCTGATCAAGTCTTTGAGTATATAGTATAGACCTATCCATCCTCAGCCATTATGTATCTTATGTATTTATCGTTAATTAACAGACAAGACAGCTTTAGCATGCAACTGGCCGAAACAAGTGTTCATTTCTCGACGAACGCGAACTTCGTGTTATACACGAACGATTCGTTCATATAAAAATGTAATCACTCAATCATCATATATTCATATGCTTTCTAATAACTGCAAGGGTCAAAGTGCTTTCTCACACTAATTAATATTTTGATATAAAATATGCTGACATCTTAGCAGAAAATCGGGATTCTACTGGAAAGGATTGTGGAACTGTGATCAGTAGTATACAGGACTGCCCAATCAATCCCTTCTATTACAAATTACAACTTCCACCGTGAGCTACACCTTGTAAAATTTCCCAATTTCTCTGAATACATTGTTAAGAGCTGTCTAGACTCGAAACCCACCTCATCAGCCATCTTATCGTAAATCGCAATATCTTCAGGTTGCATAAGCACACCATGTTCGAAACTGTTGCAGACCAGTAAACCTGCATCTATATAATTGTAAATAGGTAGGTGGTAATCAGCAGTTCCCAAGAAAATCGGGATTCTACTGGAAAGGATTGTGGAACTGTGATCAGTAGTATACAGGACTGCCCAATCAATCCCTTCTATTACAAATTACAACTTCCACCGTGAGATACACCTTGTAAAATTTCCCAATTTCTCCGAAAACATTGTTAAGAGCTGTCTAGACTCTGCTAAACCCACCTCAGCCATCTTATCGTAAATCGCAATATCTTCAGGTTGCATAAGCACACCATGTTCGAAACTGTTGCAGACCAGTAAACCTGCATCTATATATTGTAAATCAGCAGTTCCCTTATCATCACATTCAAGTTAGAACGAAACAAGCACACCTCTGACACACACGTCGTAGCTAATGCAGCAAATTCATAAAACAGAAAAAATAGCCAACTTCGCATGACCACAACCACACACCACTCACATGCATCCCAGTCCCAATCCACTCCTCTTTTCCATTTACCTTGACAAGCAAAGCGTTGTTGTTTTGGGGGTACAAAGTCTCGAGCTTCCTCTCAGCTTTTCTTTCGCCGGATTGGATTATGGAAGATCCCAACCCTTTCACATGATCAACTTGAATTATATGAGCAAGCAAATTATCAGAAAGACAAAAGCAGAGGATGGGTAAGCAAGGCAAGGCCATGACGCAACTATCTGCATTTCCATACAGCAATACCAAATACCAACCCTAGTCACAACATTGAGAATCCAAAGTCTGACTTTTTCCTACTTTGAGTGTCCGTCCGCTGCCGCATGTCCAACTCATGTATGCCAACTGCCAACTTCAATAGTAGTCTAATGAATGAACTAAAGTTCCTGTGACCACTCTCGTTAGTTTGCTGGCTATTCCACTATTTTCCTCAACAGTTGTAGCCGTACATACTATATGTAAGTGTCCGTATGCATGTTTAACAACGCAAACATGCCGTTTACAATACGTTGAGTTCGTTATAACCATGTAAAATGCACACTATATGGATGGAGTAGTGAGTGAGCAAGTGAGCATGCATTGCGATGATGATGATGATGATGATACAAATCCACAAACAAAAAGTATACCAAGAAAAGTAAGCAAACACGGCCCGTCGAGCGAAGTCCAAAGTGAGCATGAGTTCAGTGCGTGCCACACTGCCGTGCTCTGTTGTGTTTGTGCCCTGGTTCACGTGAACACATCGTGATTTCTATTAAATGCGATGTGACTGAGCTAGAGAGGTCTAGTGCTGCATTGGAGGAGACGACGAGTTGCACATGAAACGAAAGAAAAGGATGCTCTCGTCTCACGATGATGATAATGATGATGATGATGATGATGATATCTGCGTTCCTTTCCTTTCGCAATTCATAGTAAACTTAGGATCTCCTCATCTCATGTTTTCATGCAAAAAAGCGAACTGACAGTTTTATTCCTGGTGGTGCTCAATGGTTGTTGAAACAAAAAACAGGCTGTCTATGTCTATATGAACCTTATGGATGTGGACCATTCGGCTAGACAACGACTCTTTGCGACTTTGACCTGACATATTTTATAAGTTTGAATCCTGATCCAATATAATTATAGAAAATTCCAAAAGTAAGGAAGAAAACTGGGGCGTTGGGAAAAAATATATACGACAAGGCCCGAATCTTCCAAATTCGTACTGCCTCGATGGATAACAATTGACATTATAACAAAACTCGTCATCGGGGTGGATCATTGTAATCATATATGAGACATGAGGAAGTGTACACACTGTAGCTGTGTAAATAACCAACAATTTTTACAAATACAAATACCAGCAAACATTAACACTGTGACGCGACAGGGGTATTATACCTGCCCACCATGAATAGCCAAACACTGACAAAATGAATCCAATTCTTTTATTTTGTGGCTATTGAGCGTAATTGGAGGAGAGAGCATATATGTGTCGCATGTAATGTATGCATGCAGGGAGACAGGCCACACACAACAGCTATACAAGGCTACGAAGTTTTCTCCCAGAGAGCACAGTTAAAGTGGTTCCTGTTTGGGTTATCCTCTTGTTGACAGAACACGAGATGTCCACATGTTCCATTCTCAAAGCAACGCAATGAAGCATCCGAAGTTTGCAAAAACATGAGCCAAGGGTTACTGACTGCGTGATGTGCGATGGGATGGGATATGGGATGCTGTACTTGTACATGCTGTTGTGTTACTGCCCACCCTCCCTACGCTACGTATTATGTACTATTGCTCCGATTGCCGAGAATCCGAGGATGACGATGCCCCTCAATTCTCCTTGGTATTTGCAAAGTCAGAGAGATAAAAAAAGTGAGCATGAGGTGGGTTCGTGGGATGGTCTTTGTTTACATTTCTATTATGTTTTGATTGTTATATATGAACTTTGGCTGTTTTGTTTTGTTCGCAACTATTTTGTTCCCTTTAGCCCATCCATAATAACCATAAATAGAATGGACTGCTATATGCACGAAAGTTTTGTATGTTTAAAATTAACTTTATTCCTGATCCTCATAGAACATCAATTAGTTGCTGAACTAAGGAAAATGTTGAATTTCTTAAACTAAACATATCCTTGCTAAAAATGACAAACCCTCGAGATCTCAGGTTGCATTAGAGTTTTATCTGCGAAATACATGGAAGAAAAAATGCATATTCACGGTGAACATGGAAGTCCAGGAAATCATTGTTTCCCCGGCTGAGGTCACGCCATTTCAATAACTATAGTTTCGTTCAAATTTTGTAGGTATCACGTAGATTCCATCCAGGTATGCCTCCGAAGACCCTGATAATGATTGGTAGATGACTCGACAATGCTACGGCGTACGCGTACGTGCTCACCGCGGTATCGAAACAATGTATGTACTTCAGGCCATGATGATGATGACTATGATGAGAAAACGAGATGAACACGTGAACACTACTTGCTTCGTAATTGAGGTTTGTTGCACAAGTACCTACACATTTTCATGTATATAATATTTGTTACTTTGTACTGCATTTTATAAGTGCTAAACACGCTAAACACGAGTCTTTAATCGTGGAGACATGCAGATATGCAAACCAATTGGAAGCCTAAAATACACACTCTGTCTTATATCTGG
>JAANSN010001719.1:0-30442 GCA_036850665.1 Dicranocentrus wangi
GACGAGGACATACTTCAAGAAGTCAGGAATCAGGATCGAACTTGTTTTTTCCTTATCTTATCACACCGCATCTGTTATTTCTAATGCAAATTTGTCGCCCTACTTTGTGCTCAATCCTTACATAAAATTGCACTTGGTTTATACGAACAAACTGGTTTTGCCTTTATTTTAATTACTAGGCCTATAAATTGTGTTACAATTACAAGTATGTTGAAGTCACTTCTGACAAAGTATTAAGTATTGTACCTTGAAAGCGTCGTAATTGGGGAGCTGAGGTGCCGCTTTAGTAGAAGACTCCTCCTCCCACTCACTCGTCGCCATCGCCTCAACTTGTCTTTATTTTTGTTTTAGTGGCCACATCACTAAACGATACGGCCCAATGAACTGTCTTAAATTGTTAAACCGGTTTCATTTAAAGCGATAGCAGAGTTTATAGTTAAAAAACATGTCTAGTAATTATACTAATTATATACCTCGTCCTCGCCGCCCTCCAATTCCACCGCGCGGAGACACTTGCGCGCGATGGTTTTGCAGGCTTGTTTGCGGAAGGAGTTGACGGTTGACTGCTTCTGTCTTTTCGGGGGGTTGATCACCACTGGTACAGCGACAGACGGTTGTAGTGTGGCGGCTGCGACTGTTTCAGCGACTGGACAGACTGGCGCTGCTTCTGGTTGAATCCGACCGTCCCGAACATCTACCTCCTTCTTCAAGGACTCCAAGATTTTGTCCAGCATCAACCGTTCGGGTTTCAAGTACGCCTCAAACAACTCCATGAAAACGTTGGCCAGTTTGCTGTCGACACTCTCCATAAGCACCACTATGTCTTCCTCGAACTCCTTGGACCAGACGTCACTCATTTTTAATAATTGTGGTCGTGCTCAGAGAATAGATGAAGACTTGTTGACTGATACGTTAGAGTTGGAACTGGAACAAAAAAAAGCAAATTAACACGGCGATGTGAGCTCCTTTTTACTATCAAAAATGTAAATACTTCCAATTCCAGTGTTCATCTCTTCTCTGAGCAAAGCGTGGACAAGTGCATTGACGTGCGACTGCGTCCGCCGTTTTGTAAAATCTGGCGTTTCATTTTCCTTCTGTATACCTAAAAACGTTTTATTAGGTTTTGTGTGCATGCATGCACCACCACCGCATGCTCATTCCTGCGTTTGGCTCTTTCTTGCAGTTGCAGAATGCAGTTTGCAGTCGACCGACAGGCATTCACTCACACTGCTGCTGTGTTTGTGTGTTGTGAGTGAGCTGTAGTTTTTTGTAGTGTTTTTTTAGTTCTCAAGTTGAAGCCGAAGAAGAAGAGAGTTTTTGGATTTTTGTGCAACTAAACTCACTGTTGATCCAAAGTTGTTGATTGCTTTGAAAAGGTAAAGAAAAACATATGTCCCATCACTTTTTGATTGTTCACTGCTGGTGGGGGGAGGGGGAGAGGGTGGACAATGCAAGATTGACCATTGACTTTTTAGACTCTTTTTACACACTTGCTTAATGCTTGTCTTGTATTATTTTATTCATCATAAAATATAGTTTAATGATGACTTTTTTCGGCTCTAAGTTGATATAGGTTGTTAATAAGGGTGAAGGGTTTTTAATTGAGTTGTGTAAGTCTCTACTATGTATTCATATGTCTCATATACTCACCTCTTCTTGTCACCATCACCAGCGGTGACCGGGGTTTCAGAACTAGCGTCACAATTAATAAATAATAATAAATATACTTAACTTGGTCACTTTTCGTTGTCAGTTCCTAGAAATGGACACCGCCCCTGCACCTCCTCGAAAGCTTCCTCGGACGGAGGATTATCAGCGTACTGGAAGTACTGCCGCCGCCGCTGTGTCAGCGTCATCGCCAGCGTCACCACAAAGCCGGGAGGCGTCGCCTGCTCAGGCAAATCCGATGATGAACAATGTGGTAAGATTAAAATTTGATACATTTTGTGAATTAATTAAAGCTTCAAGTTTCGGAACAAACATGTTTTGATTATCTCAAGAGTGCTAACCAATTATTCTGGTTTAAATGGCAAATTTTAGGTTTTAAAGCGATTGTTTGAACTTAGCTGTCCAGAAGATTTGAATCCGTACCGGAGGGTTTGCAAACTCTGGCACAAAATTGTCACCCCAGTGTGGCTTCAAAATGGGCCCACTATCCTCATTAAAGATAAGAAAAACAGCGACAAATTTCTTCAATTCTTGGAACAAGTTCATTTAGAATCCCCCACGACGAGGAATAAGGACATGACTGTTGGGATTCAGAAGTATCGCAAGTTTCTTCTGGAGCCTTACAATCGAATCTACGGTGGTCAGCGTTTCGAAGTGTTTTGGACCAAGTGTGGAGACTACCTCACCCACCTGACCCTCCAGAAGATCAACATTCCGGATGCAGCAACTTTCCAGAGCATCCTGTTTTGCAGACGGACTCCCAACTTGGAAAGTTTGGTTGTGGACATTCACACTGTGGAAGGGCCTGTGGAACCCCGACTCCTACAGTATTCCATTTACCCGGAGCACGAGAAACTGAAAACTCTCATGATCGACGTTGCAAAAATTCAATCCGACCATTTTCCTTTGGATTGGAAAACTCTTCTAAACACCTTTCCGAATTTGACGGTTTGAAAGCTTTCTAATTTAATTCCTAGCATTGGAAAAAAAATTTCTGCAAGTAAATGGTCTGTCACGTTTAATTTATATTTCAGCACTTTGGAATAGGACGCTTATTGCCGTTTCTAGAATTAGCGGAGGTGGAGCCCCAAGCAGATCAAATATTAGTGGCAATCAATGAAATTAGAAAGGAGGACAGGAACAAGTTGACGTTGAGATCCTTCATTTGGTTCTTCAATCAGTTAGTTTAATCAACTTTTTTTAATGTCTGCGTAAAACCCCAATAATTCCATCATGACTAGTAACATGTAGTTTAATACTCTCTTTCGTTTTCGCCTTTATTTCCTTTAACAGATGCAATCTTCGTCTTGCTCATTGCTTTGAATATCCAGCCTCCTTGCCCATTCCAGCAGAACTGCATCAAGCCAAGTTTGCTAATCTTGAGGCATTCAAGTTTTGTTTTGCGGATACTCCCGAGCCGGCTATTAAGAACATATTGGCACTCCACGCAGGCTCCCTGAGGAAGCTCGAAATTTACATATCCACATATTTTGAAAGTTGCCCATTCCCTGCAATGATGGCACTTACCACTTTGGAAATCTCTGCCTATGCTGTGAAAGATCTCGCCTTTGTAAAAAAGCTCCCGAATCTTCGTTCCTTGCAGCTGTGGGGAGATGATTCAAATTTTTTCGCAGACACAAAATGCGCAAAATCTTTAATTGTGGCTACAATTCCTCTTCCTGGAAACGGGGACGTGTTGGTATTTCCGTCTCTCTCAGAATTTAGCTGTGATTATTCGGTGCGGTGGACTGAGAATGACTTTACCCGTTTATCGGAATTAATGCCAAACCTTAACAATTTGGGGATGCGTTTGGACAACACCAATTTCCGCCTGGTTTGCCGCTACTTTTCCCAACAACTGCAACATCTATCAGTTTTGCGGGCGCACTCGGTCATTGGGGACGAAGGCCTCATTGGACTGACAACCGACGGGCTGACTGCCTTAATGAACGGAGAAGATGAGGACCAAATCCATTTCATCGCACCAAACATCACGAATCTACAAAGTAAATCCCTTGAGCAACTCGTTAGTCATTAGTAGTAACGCAAATAATTTCAAGTAGATTAGTGCTTGAAAAAGCAAAATTCCTTTGATTCTTTCAGACCTGAAGAGTTTTGCCATCCAAGGTGCTACCAAATTTGGGCAAAACTTTTTTTCTAATTATTTTATAACTAGAGGATTAGCTAAGCTTCCCCGCCTGGAAAAACTTTACATTTCGGTGAAAGATAAGGTAAAAAAAATCATACAAGAGAAGCATTACCTACCTATTCATTCAATAAAATGCATTAAGCAATATAAACGTACGTCGTCGTACGTCTCAAGTGTGGATTTAATCGTCGTGCATTTGTCAATTGTTTATTTAGCCTATTAAACCGCACACGAAGCAGTCGATATTGGAGAAATTTCCTTTCGCAAAACTAACTGAAGTCTGCCAACGATGTGGAAGAGAGTTTTAGGCATGAACTAGGATTCTAAATCTCAGATTATGTTAAATTGCTCAAGAAGAAAGCCCACAAAGAAGAAGAAATGCCAAAAACCAAAATGTGGAGGCTGATGTCAACATTGTGTTAGCTTATTTTAAATTCCAAGTCAAGTTCATCCAGCGTAGTGTTCCAAAACGTAGAACAAACCAAAAAAATATAGATGACAAATTAATAATAAACATGTCTAGAGGAAATTGCTATTAATTCTATTTCAGAAGCCGTACTTGTCTATGTAAAAAAAATATGTTAGTTGTTGTAGCATATACAGTTTGTTTGTACATAACGTACTTTGGAAAAAATTAAAAAGCTTTTTTTCCCCTAACGTGTTCCATCCATTAATGCTACATTATGTAATATCTATTTGTTAGTTACTTGGAGGAACTGAATAAAATTTAAAGCTGATTGATTTGACGTGTTTGATTACGTGACGTGATATATTACGGTATTACATGGAAAACGGAATTAGCCCCAAAAACAACACCTTCATATATATATAGTTGTTATTCTTAATTCTTAATATTGTGACGTATGAATGAAGGACGACCAACATCCACCATTAATCATATTATCAGATCACCAACATTCTTCTAGCAATTTAATACTCTATTTTTTAGCTTTTCACACAAGTCTCATTTATTAGTATAATTTTGCATGAATCCGTCAGTGAGTTAATCATGCACAACAGGCATGAATGAATATTATACATAGTAAGCAATCCTATTATTTTTGTGGAATAACAATGAATATACATTGCTTCCTAAGTTAGATTATTACACCACGACAACCTTTTCCAGCGGATGAAGAAATACATGGAAAAAAATATGGAATGGAAAGCTTTCTGAAGAGTATTCGAGCGAGTCGAGTCTCATGACTGATGGGTGGGATACAGTTCAGGAGGAGCACGTGGTGCACGACTGTAGTTCAAGTTTATAATATATATGATATTCTCTCTCTGTCTGTGGTTTTTTCCATCATCGGTATCGGTGATCGGCTGTTCCTCCACATAAACATGATACTGCTGTGATAAACCAAAGAACACTGACACGAGCCAAGACAACTTTTTATCACCTAATCAGAGATCAGTTTCCTGAATAATATTTATTTTGATTTCTTGATGAGTATACTACGACTAACATCTATAAAGAACGTAATTGTTCAAAAATATTTTTGCTAATAACACGTTCAAAGTGCAAAAAGTTGACTAAAAAATATATTAAAAGGGACAAATTTAATTGCCAAATATATCGATTCTTTTCTCCTTCTTTTTTAACTATTTATTTAGGATTATACAAAACTGGTTAGCGGAGTAAAGGGCCTTTGCCGGAGCATTTTAACAGCAACGGATTTAAACATGAACGGGATCAATAAACAGCTCGGCGTGGGATCCCCAGAGGATATGAAGCAGTTATCAAAGGAGCAGTTGGCGTCATTTTTGGGCAACATTGAAGCTGTAATGTTTGACTGTGATGGTGAGTGGATTTCGGTTTCAATTAAAGAGCGTTTCAATTATTAAACGTCTTTGAGTGTTTCAATTATCTAACGTTTGAAGTATGTATTCTACAAAAGGTGTGCTTTGGCTTGGGGCACAGCCTATGCAAAATGCACAGGCACTTGTGATCAAACTCAGGTCTTTGAGCAAGAAGGTCTTCTTTTTGACAAACAACAGCACCAATTCGAGGGACGGGTTTCTTCAGAAATTTAATAAACTAGGATTTGAGGCAACGGAGGTGTGTGCAGTATAATATAGTTATTTACGTGATTATACGTAGATGACGTCAATGATATGGGTTCACATAATATATGAGTCCCAGCAGGAAACTATATTTAAAACACTGACGCTTTTGTCCTTGTTCCAGGAGGAAATTGTTGGAACCTCTTACTTGGCCGCCCTATATTTGTCTAGACTGAACTTTAACAAGAAGGCGTACGTCATTGGCACAGAAGGTGTAACGAAGGAACTTGCTGCCGTGGGAATTCAAACCCTGCCGATTGGGGTACCTAACCTAATTAAAGCAGTCTAAAATTAGAATTTGCTCTTAAGTGCATGGGACATGAATGAATAATTTACAAAAATGTCGTCGTATCTGGTCTGCTGCTCATTCCAGCCGGATCCTGTTCCGGAATCCATAGATCGGTGGAATGCTGAAGCGTTTGAACCCGTGTCGGCCGAGTTGGACGATGATGTTGGAGCCGTTGTTGTTGGTTTTGATCATCATTTTAGTTACCGTAAACTTCTTAAAGGGGCAAGCTACCTTGCCAAGAAGGACTGCCTTTTCATTGCCACAAACACTGATGAGCAGTTTCCCTCCCGTGGGGATAGGAAATTGTGCTTTCCTGGTAAGTTCACGTACCTATTTAACTTGTTTTCATGTATGATGGATAAACTAAATAGTAGGGATAATTGCCTTTTTATGCCATTTTCATATTAGGAACTGGAACTTTTGTAAATGCAGTGAAAACTGCAGCAGGGAGAGATCCAATTATAATGGGAAAGCCTGAACGATTTGCATTTGAACTATTGCAAGCTCAGTACAATCTGGAACCAAGTAAAGTCTTGATGATTGGGGACAGGTAAGCAAGTTGTAATTGTTTCTACATTTTAAGCCTTCTATGTCGTCATCATTCATTGAGAGAAGTAGGACTTGGTTGATCAGGTCAGGTCGTTATTATTTGTTTGTTTAATTGCAGGGGCAACACAGACATCATGTTTGGGAGACAATGTGGGCTATGGACACTGTTGGTAATGACAGGCGTCACACACATTGATGAGATGCGAGCTTGGGAAAATTCCGAAAATCCAATTGAAAAGTTGTGCGTGCCAGACTATTTCCTCAACGATGTCAGCGAGTTTTACCAACTCCTTTCAGCAGACTGATGTTTAGCCATTTCTTAGGCTTTACTATATGATCTGAAAATTATTTTTAAATGTCTTGCAATGTGACTATGATGACAATGACTATGACTAAGACAGGGTTGTGTATAATAATACATATGTGTAAAACCCCTATGAATTGTATTTTACCAACTCACCAAAAAAGGCAATAAATATTATTATTATTATTTAAATGCCCCGATAATGTCACAGAAATGCACAATCATACATTTTCATGAGAAATAAAATATTTTTTTTGCAAGTCCAATTCCAATTGAAAGTAAGCGAAAGCGTTTTGGTAACATTTTAATTTAATATGCAAATTTATTCCCTCCTGCGCTGCGCGTAGCTTACATTACCTATTTCTGATGTCTTAGATAATGATACTATTGATATCAAAAGTACAAACACTCAACAAGCAAATTGTTTTTTTAATTAAAATCATTATAATAATAATAGTATATTACATACAATCGAGTACGACGACAGCTCTCGCGGTGTTCGAAGATTTCAAAATTATTTCGATTCGTTTCCTATCTATCCGTAATCATCATTTTTACAAGATATAGTTGATCTCGAAGAAGTCAATATCTATCTAAATATATTGAATAACTCTCGCGTTTATAATCGATATTTTATTAGTTTTATCATACCAAATTCATACTGTCATAGTTTCTGTTTGTGGTTATGAATTAGTCACCTATTGAATTATTGGATAATGGATACAATATAATATGTTAATCCTATGACACTAGTTAATTAAACTTCACAATAAATTGTCCGCATTCTGGTTTTATTGAAAAATTTCATCTAAAAATCTCTAGATCTATTAAACCATTTAATTTGTTTTATTTTTTGGGATAAATCTACACTGTATTTCATTGCACTGCTGAACTGTCAGCCTTCTCCCTATAAGAATCAAGTGATAAAAACATGATTGAAAACGACGTGACTAAAAAAATCTCCTGCTTCTTATTAAACTATAAAATAACGTGTATTTAATTCATCAAAAAAACAACACCTCACCACGTCTAATGTAACCATATATAATTCAGGTTCATCCGTCTAAATTAAAAGTTCATATTCAATATATCACATAAAAACGGTAACAACTGTAGCATTTAAGACTGAACAAAGATTGTTGCTATCGGTGTATACCATCATATTTAAATGAGTCACTCAAACGTGGCCAGTCCTTCGTAGCATCCTTATAGAAAACTTACTTGCCTTTTTTCACTACTATATTGCGAACATTGAAAGAAAATAGCAGCTTAATATTAATATTATTATTCCTCAGGCTTATTTATAAATGAAATGTGATTTCTTGCAATTTCCTATTATTCTCATAGGCCGACAAAGCATAATAATATTATACACTGTTCTACGTTACTATGAACGAAGCAGAGACTTTTGTGTTGCTTTGCGTTATTTTTTAAGTTTGAAGCTTTGAAATGACCACACCTGCTGCTACAGTTTCATCAAACACACCAGCTATTATTATATATACAACGGTGACGTCGTCGACGTCGCGTCGTTTTTTTGGGAGTATATCTATAAAATTTTGTTAACTGAGCAAACTGTGTTCCGGTTTAGGAACAAGTCGTTTTTTTTTGGGTATTATGCTATACGTAACGTAACATGTTTAACACTTTGCTTCAGTTGAGCTCGTGACGCAACGTTAACATATACATGACGCTCAGCTAGAAATCTTCATCTCCGCACACATCAAGAAAGACATCAAATGACAGCCGACTGCACTGGCCATCCGAATTAAAAACGTACTTATGAAATGTTCCATCCATGCAGATCGCTGAAAGATAATAAAATGACACAGTGGTTTAACAACGACGGGGATGGGGAAAGCAGTTGGGTGGCACCCCACCCTCATAAACTAATTTTAAGTACACTTACCAACAACGGAACTATGAGATGCAAATGCACAGATACAGGCACATTCTGGTGGCACTGTGAAATTGGCTAGAGCCCATTGGGACTCAATGTAATTTCCCAAAAAGCCCATTTTTGAAAACCTTTAATAAAACCAATATTTGTAGATGTCATTAAATGTTGTTTCCTACGTCCTACCACAACCACTATATATGTAAAAGTGCGCATGAATGTTTGATTTCTTTTTTTGGCTGAAGGCCAGGTATTCAAAAAATTGGAACAACTTTAAATACGCATATATCTGATCTCCTTTTGTGTACGTGTCATCACAACACCTACGTCATAGACAAAATAAAACACTTTAAAACTAATTAATTGTAAAAACTAAGCTAACTTTAGGAAATGAAACGACAAAAAATGAATGCATAAAAACAGGAAATTATAAAAATTGCCACAATTATTCCATGGATGAAAACATATTATTTGTCAGCAGCCATATAAAAAACATGGGTTTATCATATTATTCGGAGCACCTAAAGGGCCCACCAGGTAGGGATCCTTCATACTGATTCAGCTTCGAACTCATCTGACCTATGGTCCGCAGAATCCTATTGATAAAAACATAAGTCATATCTGTCAAGAAATAAACAAAAATATATAATCCCTCTGAAAATTCCAACGCAAAAAGTCACGAACAAACGATACGAGTAGAGTAGAGGCAGGCACATTTATATAGACAGAGAGACTGATGATAGAGCTATTGCCACAAGAAGACTCGTATACAGACAGACAGAACATGCGAAAATGCAAAAACTATTTAACGAACACGTAGACTGCGTGTTTGTGGAAACAGAGCAGAGGAGAGACACTGACATTGACATAATAGGTAGTAATTATTATATAAATTGACGTAGTTACATACGCACTTTTTTCTTAGTTTAGTAGAGTTTTGTGACACAAAGACTTACGTGGAACGACGATTTAAGTGTGAGTCTTTAATGGCAAAAATGTGTATTGTGCCTTTGTCACTAGAACAGCAGAGAAAATCAGAATCCAGGCTAAAATTAATACAATATAGAGTGGCAGGATCTGAACCCCGACGAAGCTCGTTAAGTAGAACCCTCTTCTGCGAATCCCAAACACGAATTAGCGTTCCCTTGTCCGACGCTGTGGCAATCATGCTTCCCGACTGGTTTATTGAGAGACAGGCTATTTCACCTTGGTGAGCATTGATTGTGACAGGGCTGCTGGAAACGGAGGCTTCCGTGGTCGACAGATTCTGAACATGAGCAATAATAATAATAACAGGATTTAGACAGAAAAAGACAGAGTTGTTATTATTATTTATATATAAGTATTTAGTTAGATGAAATTCATGCCCAAACCAAACAATTAATGCAATAATTAAATAGTACGCCTCCTTTCCTTTCACTTACAACAATTTGTATTGACCCATCTCTGAAACCAGGGAAGACAAGCAAATTGTGCATGCCTGGCGAGAGCTCACATAGCCCTGAGGGGTTAGACCGTGTCTCAATAGTAAATAGTTTTTGAGGATTGTTGGGGAAGGAGAAAATGTGGATTTTGTTTTTCAGAATGGCAACTAGTCGGTCCCGTCGGCATCGTATCGAGAGCACGGGCTGCGTGAACGTGAACTCGAGCACTGAGCGCTTTTTAATATCGTCGTATACGAGAACAGTATTATCAGCATATTTGGGTCGGTTGCCACCACTCACAATTGCAAATAAATTACAGCGATATATCATCTCACAGTAGCCGACACTCCCAAGAAATTTCTCATCTGAAAAGGAATGAAAATATTTTTAAAAAATCAATTAAAAACTTTTGCTAAAATAAAAAATAGAGAGTTTTTCTCCTCCTCCATCCCCATACACCATATATTTCCCCAAAAAATATTACCAAAATGCACTTTTTCCACAAGAGGCTCAACATTGTAGATTCGCAATCCATTATCCAAGCAACAGTGGAAACAACCTAATTCACAAATATAGTCATCAATCATCAATAAAATAGTCAGTTCGTATCCGTCACGTTGCTGTTGACAGCCAAAAACTAAACTACAAAAGCTTTAATATTTTTAATCCATTTTAATTTTAAATCTTCTTACTTTTATCTTGATTGAACCTAATGCTGTTAATGCTGGTCATGATGATTACATTAGAATTTTATTTCCTGAATCACCAAATACACGACCACAATAAAAATTAAATATCCGAGAGAGAGAGTGAGAGTCTCAACTACCAAACTACCATCAACTATTATAATTGACCATAATATTATATCCTCTCATTAAATAATCCCCATAAAAAATCTATTTATTTCATATCCCTCCTTGTCTTCGAGTATTTCACATGATTTGATTCCCCCGAAAAACCCCTATTTCACTATATCAAACAAACAAGAAGAATCATAAATTGTCTGCTAATTTATATTAATTTATTTTACTAGTTTCAGCTTGTTTCCAAATTATTGCGCTAGAAAGGATAATGGTCGTCGTTAGTTTAACATTTAATTATTCCCTTAAAAACATTACTCGTCTTTTTTTGGGAACATATAAAACTACCAAAAAACTACTATACTACTACTCCCGTTCCACCAACTGCAATATATATTAAATTACACCCTCTTCTACTACTCCTCCTCCTCCTCCACCTCCCAGTGTAAAGTTGGGATGGTTTTCTCAGTTTTTTTGTTTTTGGAATCCAAAAATGATAATAATAATAATAGTAATAATAATAAAAAAAAACGTTTCCAGAGGTGCAGGCAGTTGAAGGAGAATAAAAGAGGAGCAGTGTAATTTTTTGTTTTTTTTTATATTTGATATATTAGAGTAGAGGAGAACCATATGACGATGGTGATGCGATGTGTTGATGATGATCAGCCAGTAGGCTGCACAACTGTGCATGATCATCTGTTTTCCTTCTTGTGGATCGTCGTCGTCGTCGTCGCTTTGTTACTCATGCTACTATTTTTTTTCTTGAACTCGGGATATTGGAGGCTACGTGCGTGTGTCTCTGGCTAGGTTACGTTCAACAACGTTGTTTGTTACCTATTATATGTTCATCAATGTTATAATAATGTTATAAAGAAGGAACTATGCATGCATGCACCATAATATCAATATCCATATCCATATATGTATATACCCTATCCTCGAGATGAGCATCATCATCATCATCCATAAAAAATAGCTGATAATAATAAAATAATAATATGATTGTGTTGAAGAAGCTCTTCAGTCGCACCCGCAATCAGTCAGAGTCACTGACTTTTTGGAGGGCTAAAGTATTTTAACTTGCTTGAAAATAGCTGACGTGCGTTCGTTGTTCGTTGTGTTAATCTACTTATGTACTGTAACATCCGCATCATCATCATCCTATATAGAGTCTCGAAATGACGTATGTAGTCCTTGTTTCCTTTGTATCATTTTGTTATTGCAAGAGACACACTAAATAATAATATGCGATGCGATAAAACAAATGTGCAGTGAATTTAGTACGTAAGTAGTGAAAGATGTTAGGTATATTTATATTTAACACACTGCATTTTGCACTGCTCACTGCTTCTATAAAACAAGTACGGATATAATGCATAATATACATACAAATGGATTATGATTCGCTAGTGGTTGATACTTTAGAGATATGCATTTAGGCTATGAGCAAAATGAGTATGTATGATACTGAAAGAACAACGACGCATTATATCAATGACGATGATGATGATATTGATGATGATTCTGTATAAAAGAAGTTGAGCAGGATGGATGTGGATTTTGGGGATATTGTGGATGGGGATCCTCATCTTTATACTTTTTTATATACAGCAGCAGCATTCAGGCACTACATGCTTGGGATGGATGGGATTTTTTATGGATATGTATAACTTTTTTAGGTATCGGTTACATACATTATATAAAAATGCATTGCCAAATTTGCCAACCAGTCTCATGCGACACACAACTGATGTGAGAAAGGGGCAACGTGCTGTATGGGATACGGTAACAAGTGGCACCCACGATGACCACGGAGTGATGGTCCACGAAGCGGTTTCCTATTCTCAAAAAGTGGAAATAATAATATAATATATAGACTGTGTGGTGCAGTGCAGTGCAGGCAGAGAGGCAGAATAGTTGCAGTGCTGAAGTGTGAGTTGAGTAGAGTTGACGAGCTGGTGGTGGTCGGAGAATTGGGTTTTTTTGTTCTGACAGTGTTCTCTTTTCAGTAGATTTCTGTCAATATTAATCTGTGACAACTCCACTTGACACTTGAGGTACTCCATTACGAGAAGGAATTAATAATCAGGTATGATAACACACTGCTGTTGACTGTTATTTAATATTTAATTACCGGACGAGGGGCTCGTTGTCTTCTTACGGGGAGATATCAAAATAAAACACGTGATTTGAGCAGGAGACATAATACGGGCATTGTTACAAGTTGAAGTTGAAAGTAAGTGCAATTTAACTTGTGATTTTTTTGGATTTCTCTTGTGTTATCCAGGTTAGTAGAGAGAGATGGCCGGTCTACCAGAACCACTTTCAAGCCAGAAACGGCTTTCAGATGACACTACCACCGAGCCCTCAGAATCAGATGATGACGTTCAGCAGCAGCAGGTTCCGCCACCCCCTCCGGGCCCTGCTCAACCTGTGAACTTGAAGGATTTGTGGAATGATGATGCCAAGTTACAGGAGTGGTTGTTATTGCATACTGAAATAGCTGGCCGCTATACAGACGCGGATCCGGATTATTTTCGTGAAGAGACGGCTGGAGAGAGGACCGAGCCGCCCATTATGGGGAGCTACCGTCCGCGACAGTACAGGCAAGGACCGGGTGGTTATCAGCAGGATGGAAATTCTGCGGGGCAGTATCGTGGTGGAGGACGGGGTCACCACCAGGATAGGCATGCTATGGGGCAGTATCGTGGTGGTGGTGGTGGTGGAGGACGGGGTCAACACTACCAGCAGGGTCCTCGATATCAATCTCATTCCAGGCGTCCTGGGTTTAATCAGCATCAAGAGGAATTTAGGCAGGGCAGCCCTCAGCAAAAGTCATTTCGCCCTGCTGATCAGCAGCAGCAGGAGGAGAGAGGTCAGGGTTACAAGCGTAAGTGGGACCACGCGCAGTCTGCTGGCAGGTCCGATGGTGCTTTGTATCCTCGTCCACCGGGTCATCATAATGAAGGTGCAATCCCTCCAACTCAAGAGAAACGTCAGCGCCCTTCGGATGACTAAAATTATTGAAGATCTCATCGTCGTGTCGTACAAGGGTGTAATTTATTTTGTAGCATTTTACACACTTCATTGTTGTGATTTCCGTTTGTAATGACTCGTCCAATATGACTGGATTAAATGCGCAATTAATGACTTGCTACATATAACTCCAAAAGTATTGTTTATTTATAATAATGATGGGTAGCCTACGTTTTAAAAGGAATGTCGTTGTTTTTAATAAAGACAATGTTTTTTTAACTATAAAGTCTATGATGTCTTGGTTGTAAATAATTTATAAACTAATTGCTAGATTTATGAAACAAATTAATTTATGATTTATGATTTAGTATTTATGAAAGAATAGTTTTATTCGTATTTTTAAGTTTTGAGAAAAGTAACATCTTGATTGTTTGCATATCAATCAATATATAAATGGCAATTAGTAATTAATTACCATGTTGATACTTATTCAGTAGTTTTAGCATAATAAGCATTTAACCATGGATGTGTACTTAGATATGCATTTAGCGAGTACTAAAATTTCATATATTCTAATAGACCTAATATCATCATCATCACATATAAACATCTTAAATTTATTTATTAAAACCAGTATTTAAAGTCTGATTGATACACTTTTTTTTGATATGCAAGCAATCAGGATGTGACTCACTCAATCATCAACCACCAACATAACATGTTCGACTGCAAAGTCATAGCAGTTTCCACTTCAGGCCATTTCACAAAATTTACTAACAATAATTAGAAATAGAATGTTTAGTTTACACACGCATGATTATAGTTTTTAAGACAAAATGACGGCATAATATGTTGGCTAATAACGGCGGAAGTAGTTTTTCATGGCTCTCTCATTCTCAAGTCACCAGTATTAAATAATTGTGAATACGAAAACACTAATATTTAATTGAAATTATATAACTTACTTACAACCGCAGCACAAGAGTCATGGTACGAACAGGGCAAATAGGGTTCATCAGAGAACATTATTATGATAAAAATAATTTTTAACCACAAGTTTGCTATATATATTATGTAGAGATCAGGAAGGAGGAAGGCTATCATCGGCGGCGGTCCACGTACTCCCATATTTGTCCAGTTAGCCATTCCACCCCCTCCTGTAGCCCTTCCCCAGAGATAGCATTAGAAGCACAAATATGCCATGGTTTGTTTGATATCCTGTCAAGGCCCAACGCTGCCGATATCTTCACCGCCGACATTGCCTCCTTCACGTCCATCTTATTGGCAAAGAATAACACTGGGATGCGGCGGTTTGCAATGTCTGGATGTTGAAGTAGCGTGTCTAACTCATCCTTTGCGACAACGAATCGAAGTCTGTCATCCGGATAATCATAGAATTCATACACATTATGTATTTAATTGTGCAATTAAGTATTTACCATTAAAATCATTAACGTATTATTATATAAGTATATGCAATGCATTTCATGTAATTACTTGTCACTACTATCTATCACAAAAATAATGCCTTGACAGTCTCTGTAATAGTGTTCCCACAAACTACGATATCGTCCTTGTCCCGACATGTCAAACGCGGTGAATCCTACATTTTTATCTGTAATATTATATACAGCAATAATTTATTATCAGTCAGACAGAGAACGAAAGAAATATTATGCATTTGATTTTTAGTGTGTATAATGATTTAGTCATTTTTGCAAATTACTTTGGAATTTTTCAACATTGAAGCCTATTGTAGGTACAATCTCTGTAGCCTTGGTTTCCTCTGACTTAAAGTGATTCAGCAAGGTCGACTTGCCACTGTTGTCTAACCCTACCACAAGCACATTGACTTCTCTTCGTCGCAACCCAAAAAGTCCAGCTATTTTTTCAAATATCCCCATGGCTAGGGTCAGAGGAGTCAGGAGTAGGAGGAGTCGATCTTCACTTCACTCCCTATTTGTAATTTTCTGTTGCAGAGCAACTGTAACTGTTGTAACTATAACTGATAATCCAATATCAGAAGAGCACGTCATTAGCGATGTTTATTATACACAGGGACTAAATGTGCAGACAGAGAAGTTGTATTGATCCTCAGGGAACGATCAGGAAGAAAGTCACTGTTTCACATATATTAAACTTGTTGGACCAAACATTTTTTTCGCAAGTGGTAATGAATTGGCTTTTACCTAGTTACATACTGCAGGAGGAAACGTCACCCTGACGAAAAACTTCATTCAATGGCATAGTCGCATCAATTGATCCACCATTATTATTAAATCATCATCATATATATTTGTATTGTCATATGTTTATAATAGCTATGTGGAATAGACTTCATGTTCCAGCTTGATGTTGCATGGTAACAGAAAGTGACAACAACAACATCCCATAAACGACATATAACAAAGTAGACTCAACAAAGATGCACTAAATTCTCGGTTTTCGGGCTGCCACTCTCTAGCAACAGCCGCACAATGCATGCCCAGTTTCATTCCAAAGTTCCAATGCAATGCAGTACTACATATATGGACGTATTCCATCCAGCTATTCCAAGTTCCAAGTATACACATGCCCGAGTAAGCAAGTAAACGAAAGTGTCTATAAAGTGGTGAAAACACTGAAAACGGCCTTGTTCCATCAGAAACCAAGGTTTCAACAAGCCCCCTTTTGCTTATACCGAACCGACTTACATTTGTGCATTATGGCAAAATTCTGTCTCATCTTCAGTCAACTTACCTTTTTGTCCATATCTTTCCCACCGCATCATACCAAACTTTTAGTGTGATTTTCCATTTTGCTTGAATGAATGAAATATTGATTTGAATAAATCTGTGCATCATGATATAATCAATCTTGGAAGAATCTTAAATATTTATCTGAAACAATGACGATATTCAATATGCTATATATGATACAAAAGAAACCCTTCATGAGGCCCCACATGCTTCATACACAAAGTCCTGCCCTGCCTGCTCGCTCCTGATATTCATTGTAATTTCTTTCATTTCTTTATTTATTTCGCATTTCAACTTTACTTAACAGGATTTCAGTAATAAATTGTGGTTCCGCTCTTTCCAATGTTTTACAAGGACAAAGTTAAAATATTACATCCATCATTTGATTCCTGCCGTACACAGTTTCTTTAAATAACTAACTTATGTAATTCATATATGAATGTGAAAATCATAATGGCTGTTTGACAGCCTATAATTATAATGTACGTTGTTCATTTTGGATACACGATTTTGAAGAATCGCTAATACACTCCCAACTATCCGTTTCCCGTTTCTTCCACAGGCTTACCTAAAAAAAATATATATATAAAGTATAATTGTGTTACTCAACTGCAGAATCGAGCAATGTCACCTGGACTAACCTGATTGTCACCACCAGACACTGCCAAAACGTCGCCAACAAAGTTCCAGCTAACATGCCATACAACATCATCAAAGACATGGAGTGGTTCAGGGGTCCAGCTAATTCCATCACTTTCTTTATTTGTCCATATGATCACGCGCCGATCTTGGGATGAGGAGGCGATTTTCATTTTAGTAAGGCCAGCGGCAGGTGACCATGCCACATCGCGCACCCAATCAGAGTGACCTTCCAACTTCACTTCCTCCAGCCATTGATCATTTTCCTCTCTGACACCACAAAAGGTCAACTTTATGATATGACAGAATAGCGTGTTTTAAGGCTAACAATTAACAAAAACGACATAATATATTTTGTAACCTCCAGATTTTAACCAGATTATCGCAACCACCCGAAGCAAATCGTTTGATTGCTTGGACCTCGCTAGTCTTGTCAAGCGATGGAGCCTGAGCCGGAGCCCAAGAAACGGCGTTGCAACCCAACTTTAGTTTCGAAATAATAATACAATTTGGACTTTATCACTTCATAAGCTTACAATTTGTAGCGTTTATTTTATAATTATGGTGCATTACGGTATGAGCATTTGGAATCTTATTAGCCACCCAATGATCATTGATGTATGACAGCATAGTGATACTACTATCAGAGCTACCACATGCAAGCATAAGACCCCATTCTGGTGGCGCCCAGCACACGCTATTGACGGAAGAATCGTGACCTTCATAAACAAATGATGCATCCCACTTGACGATTTTCTTTCCATCCGGCTTAATCTCAGTGGTTTCCTTCCAAATAATGACCTTCCGATCGTAGGAACATGATGCGAGCAATGTGTCATAACGCGGGTGAGCCCATGCTACCTGCCAAACCTGGTGTAAAAGCACACACACAGAGAAAATATACACAAATTAATACAAAGTAATTCTTATAAATGCAAGATTGATTAAACTTCAAACTTACAGGTCCTTCATGGCCTTTCAACTCCGCCACAAATGTCTGTGAGCCAAGGCTAATGTTGACGTCAAAGACACGGACGGTTTTATCACATGAACACGTTGCCAGTTTGGTTCCCAAGAAATCCATTTGTGAATCATGCTGTAATGCATTAATGTCATTTTACAATAGTCACAATAGTGGGATTTGGTTTGCACTGGGAATTTACTAGTTATCTAATAATACTCCACTAATTTTGACTAACGATCATATCCTCATGGCCTGTGTCAATAGTAGCCACGGTAAATGTCGTGGAGGACGACATCGTGCTACTGATAGCAAACAGCAAGGTCAGTCTGTGATCCTGGAACAGAAAACAACAATGATGAGGTTATTATTCGATAATGTCATTCATACAAGTAATAATAATAATAATAATAACATGTATGCCCGTACTACCAGTATTACCCATCATTGAACAACTAGAAATAAAATAATATGAAAGCTGTGCTCACGTTAAAGCAGTCAAGTAACTTCATAGTTAATTAAGCACAAGCAACCCAAATAACCATCCTAGTCGTGATCGTGACGTACAATCTAAAAAAACTAGTCTAAATCATCTACAATAATAAATTAACCAAGCTGGTACCCTTCATCAATATTAGCCCCAAATTTGCAAAAAAAAAATTATCAAACGAAATGATAAACATTTTTTAAAAACCCAACAGGATAGGAAGCTATGGAATCCACTAGCTGTGTTCGCTCCACTTTGCCGTTGTTGACTTGGTTGTGAGGCTCAAAACCGTGTATCATCAGCAGTACCTCTTTTAACGGAAGCAGGAAGACTTTAACATGAGAGATAAACTAGTCACACGAAAAGCAAAGAAACAAAATATATATATATATATATATATATAGCCACCGACGACGACAAGCATGCGGCGTTCATCCTTCATTCATAATATTAATAATAATATTATTCATAAACATCATAAACATCAAAAACGCCAAAAATCAAGACAAGTTATTCGTTACTACACTAAAAAAGCGAAATGCACGAAGGGCTTCACTTCAAAAAATGCTTCAGCCTCACAGTGTATATATTATGTCATATATCAAATATTTACATGCAAAAAACACAAAAACTTATTCAAACTGACAAAAAAAATTCTTTAAATATAATAAGCATGTTGCCACATGTGCTCAAGAAGATATATACAATCAGTCCTCATTCCATACTCCATACGCATAGCAAAAAAGATGACATTAAATGGATCTAATAATACGTATTACGTCAATCACTCAAAATCTTAAACTAATAAATAATTAATAATAAAATACATATATGAATCTCTGATTATATATTACAAAGGATTCCTTATGTTAGTAGCAGGGAATACCTCAATAGACTGTCAACGACTGTAACGGATTATTAACTGATAATAATGTAGACTTTTATACGTACCAAAAGAGTATATAAATAAAAAACATCCACGTAAAATTCTTCTTTTACAAGCTCAAAATTTAATAATGAAAAATAATCAATTATCAACTGATGGATAAATACTTAATATGTAATGGGTAAACTTACAAATACAAACAAGAAAACTTGCACGCAGAGACATATAATTTAACCCTAAAGGACAAACTGACAGTGTGTTTAAACTGATTTTTGGGCTCCAGCAGCAGGCAGACACGCTTAGCAAACTTTACAAAAATTCTCACAAAAGAACTGATTATCCAATTATCTAACGCACGCCGCGCAGGCCTGAATCCCACTACACAAACATGCTGAAAAATGAAAAACAATTTTTTAAAAGAACATTTCAGCTTATGACGTAGCAAATCACAACCAAATTCTGAATAAATGAAATAATAAATCTGCATATAAATAACTATCATTGTCTTGCTTATCTACTATTGTCGACATTGTCGGTGATGGTGGGCTTCTAAACTTTCAATTCAAATACGACTTATAATTCAATCTTTATTATTATTATTATTTTTCACTACTAAATCTGTAATCTAAGGGACACTCCCCCCACTTGTAATAATGATACTAAAAAACTTTTAAAAAAAATGTAGTGAATAGATCAATTAATTTCCAACCTGAGGGCACCGGGGACGACGACGCTTAGATAAAAACGACACAAAATGTCACATACAACTACACCATAATGAATTATCTTATAACATACGACGTTTTTATAAAAGACTCATTTATTACCTGTACTAGCTACTGGCTGGATGGAGGTGTGACTTGAGGAGGCACTGCAGAGGTGATTGATTGATTGATTGTTAATAAGGAGGTGTAACGGCCTCCTCTCGCCCAGCTCACAATTTAATAATAAAAATAATAATCGCCGCAGTTATCAAGTAGCAACTTTCTTCCTCTCCGGCCGATCTTTCACATCAGAATTTGGGAAAAGAGAGTGAGTGAGTGAGTGAGTTGTCAATTGAATTGAGTGAGCACAGGATTGCTATTGCTGATGCTATGCTGCTATGCTGATGATGATGAACCGTGAGAAAGTACACGTCAATTTGGGGCAACCTGATGATATATAGATACATTTCCATATTATTATTACTATTGACTAAAATGAATCGAGAATACTTAGGGTCGGATGGAGTTTTTGATTGGATTCCTCTCCTCCTACCTTTCTCTATGTCTTGGCACTACTGCTGCTACACTACGTGACGTGCGTGGTGGTGTGAGTCGTGAAGCGTCTCAAGTCCAATCAATACCCTCTCCAATGCAATGTGTTCAGTCAGAGCCCGAGAGAAAGAGGGACAGAAAGAAGAGATGCGCAGGGCAGAAGACACGGAGGAGAGGAGGGATGATAATATGGAGGTAACAAACAGTAGATGCAGAATGTAGTACAGTAGACAGCAGCAACAAGAGAAGAAGACAGAGGACAGAAGGCACACACTACTGCTGCTATGCTGCTGCAGCCTGCAGGTAACTTAAAAAGCTGAAGCTCTCTCTTCTGGTGTCCGTCTGCGTCTGCTGGGAGGAAAGAAGGGGAACGCTGAAAACAAAGTGGAGGGGTGGTGCACGTGCCATCTGTGCTGACTCCCTGGGAAACATGTAGCCGCTCTCAGGTGACTGCCTCTCAAAAATATCAAAAAATTAAACTGACTGTTGACTATGACTACTGACCCTACACAACCACAACAAAACAATCTCTTGCAGAATATCTATATACTACTATTACTTACCTACGTACTACCTATATTATATGCATCATTATTATTGCTCGCTGGTTGGATTTTGTTTTTGGATCACTCTTCTTCCTCTTCTGATTGTGATTGTAAAAAAGGATCGCAGCATTATTACTATTATTATCTTATTTTGGTTGTTGAAGAAGTGAAACAGTCAGTGTGTGTGTGTGTGTGTGTGTGTGAAACAGGGTTACACAACTCATATTATATTTCCATTGTAATGATGATGATGGTGGTGGTGGTGGTGGAGGAGGACTCGCTGCTAATTGTTGTTCCAACAACAGCGTTGGATCGTCGCTGGGTGGTAAAAGTGGAGGGAGAGTAGCTACTTGTGTTGTGGAGGGATTGTGTGGAACTTTGTTGAGAGTTTGTTTTTTGAGTCAGTCAGCAGTTTGAGTGCTGAGCAGAAATCAACTTAATTGTTGTAACTTGTAATAATAATAATAATAATAATTAGACCAGACTGTTGACTGTCGTTGGTCGTGGTGGTGGTGTTTTTAGAACTTTGTACATTGGCAACTGGGGATTGTTTGAGTTGCTAAAAACTAAATTTGAAAATTGTGGCATCCAGAAACTCTAGAGTGTTTGTTTCATGTTGATTTACACTGTTTGGAGGGAAGGTAAGTCGTAATTAATATTGGAAAAATGTACGTGTACTATTAGTCATGTGCTGTGTGATGAGCCACGAGATTGTAGGCATGATAACAGTTTTATAATTGCAATAATTTCTTTTTCTACTAGGAAAAGTTCAAAGAGTTGTAACTAGCAAGCAACTATATATTTAACTTACTTTGCAACGTAGTCCACACTCCACTGGTCATCAAACATTGAATGTGGTCCGGTACGTGAAGAAGTGCTCCACGGATCAACAACCATCGAATATTAAATGTCCAAAGGGTTGAAGACGGTTGAGTGTCACTTATAATTTCTCTAGTGTGTAAAGTAAGTGGATTTTTTGGTCCACTGATGACTGATGACTGGTTTGGAACGACCGTCAAGTGATTTTTGTTGTTTGTTGGTGTACTGTTGTTAAACTAGTTAGTTCAGTGAATTGTTTATAACAATGTGAGTGGTGGATGTGAGGCCACACTGCCGTACTTTAACTTGGAAGGGAGACAATTAGCGTCTCAACTTGACTAAAATGCCGTCGCATTTGTTAAAGAGTTCTCCCGTAGACACTACGCCACCGGTAGTTGTCCTCCCGCCGCACATTGTCGAGGTGACAACAGGAGCCACAGTGGAGCAGCTAGATGTGACTGACGAGTTGATTTGCTTATCACAGGTAAGGTGGCTTCTTATATTCACAGCCTTCTCTAAAATTGTACTTCATGATGATAGTGAGTGTGGAGCCTATCTAATTGTAAGCTAATGCAATGCGTAATTCATCCTCCGTTTATCAGGAAGAAGATGTTCTAGAAATAGGCGACAGCAGTGGCAAGACCCCGACAAAGCAATTGAGCCTCCATACACCAACTAGTTACATTACTCCAGATGCTGCTGGAAGTTCCGCCAAATCAAAGCGAGGAAAGTCAACATCGAAACTTGTGAAAAGTGCAAGACGAATTGAGAAAGGGCAACGACACTCGAGCAAAAACGGAGAAGAAACTACTAAAACTCCGAATGGGAAGAAAATTAAGCAACTCCAGCAGCATGTCCAAGATTTCAAGAAATTGCCCGAGGCAGTTGTTAAAATACTGCCGGATTATACTCTGGAGGAGGCGCCTCCGCGCCCCAACAATGCGTACATCCGCTACATGGAGCGTCCTGTGGAGGACCTGGCAGAAGAAGTGGAGTATGATTTAGATGAAGAAGACTGCGCTTGGCTAGAATTAGTAAACGAGGAGAGAGCCCAGGACGGGCTACAAACACTTCAGCCGGATGTTATGGAATTACTAATGGATAGACTGGAGAAGGAAAGCTATTTCCAAATGCAGAGTTCCGGCTTGGACCAAACGCCACTGATTGATGACGATGCAGTTTGTTGCATTTGTATGGATGGTGAATGCCAAAATAGCAACGCTATTTTATTTTGCGATATGTGCAATTTGGCAGTGCACCAAGAGTGCTATGGAGTCCCGTATATTCCGGAGGGCCAATGGCTGTGTCGGCGTTGCTTACAAAGTCCATCCCGAGCGGTGGACTGCGTTTTGTGTCCAAATAAAGGTGGTGCATTTAAACAGACGGATGATGGCCGATGGGCTCATGTTGTTTGCGCAATATGGATCCCTGAAGTTTGTTTTGCGAATACCGTAAGTTAACTTAGTGTTTTTCTATTTTGGAACCAAGTTCCTCGAATCTGGATGTAGATTTTTAAGAATCAATTGTTTCACCTAAATAATATTTGCATTTCAGGTATTTTTGGAGCCAATTGACAGTGTGAACAACATACCACCAGCCCGCTGGAAACTTTGCTGCTACATTTGCAAGCAGAAAAGTGTTGGTGCTTGTATCCAGTGCTTTAAGACAAGCTGCTATACAGGTTTGTCAACTATTTTTAGTTCTATTACTTTGAAGGTAAACATGGATATGGCGACGAAGGATTTTGAGTTTTTAATTTGACTATTAATTCATTTCTTGTAGCATTCCACGTCACCTGTGCCCAACAGGCAGGGTTGTGCATGCAAATGGAAACGGTCCGCGTTCCCTCCACCAAGGGATTCACGGTGAAGAAAACTGCGTACTGTGATACTCACGCACCCCAACAGTATATAAAGGTATTTTTATTATTATTGACACGAGTTTTCACTTGATTATTTTTCAGTTTAACAGTATTTTGCTTTATAACAACACGTTGTTTATTTGTTGTTTTTAAAGGAAAGGGAAGATTCACCAACTGTTCGGCAGAAGCTGAAGCAAACCCGAAAAATATTGGCCGAGAAACGGTCTGCATTACCAGTTGTTTCAATACCAACAATTCCTAGCGAAAGGGTGGCCCAAATTTCAAGTGCAGTATCCTTCGCACGCAAAACCCATTTCATAAAAAGGCTAATGGCCTATTGGAAGCTGAAGAGAATGTCACGGAATGGTGTACCTCTACTGCGTCGACTTCAGGCCGCGTCATTACCTCCACATTCAAACTCAGCGTCCTCATCTAAACGACCATTAGACGCATCTCAGGTTAGTCACCACACCTTTGTAGGATCTGACTATTGTCGTATGATGATTATTTAGAATGGAAAAATTCAATGTTAATTTTTTTGAACTTAAATTTATATTCATGTTTATTTTTTTTTAAATTTTAGATGGAAGCTACAAGGAAAAGCTACGCATACTTCATGCGTCTTCGTCAGGATTTGGAAAAAGTTCGACTACTTTGTGAATTAATTAGGAAACGGGAGAAAATAAAACGGGAGCTAATCCATCTGACATGTGATGAAGCCGACATGCGAATGTTGCCCTTCAACCACTTTTTGGTGAATGTCGTTGCCGAGTTACAACTTCGAGATGGGTACGGGATTTTCGCCCAACCAGTTGACCCCGAGGAAGTTCCCGACTACTTATCCGTTGTGAAGAACCCGATGGACTTGCAGACAATGCAAAGCAAAGTAATGGATTGCAAGTATCGTTCCTTGGACCAGCTCCAGCAGGATTTTACCTTGATGATAGAGAATTGCATGTTGTACAATTCTAAAGAAACAGTATTTTATCGGGCGGCCAAGAAGATGCAGGAGCACGGGGGAATAATTTTCAGAGAAGCTCAGCGGAAACTTGAAATTATTGGGTTTGACCCGAAATCAGGAACGCTTCTTCCAGAGGCACCAGTAGTCCAGGTTAGCACCGCCCGTGATGAAGACATTTCCAAGTCGATAGAACAAGTCCTTGCGGACCGGAACAGGTTCAGCATGAGTGTTGAGGAGCACATTTGTCTGCTTCAAGAAATTCAAGACAAAAGTCTGGATATCACTCATCCCACGTCCCGCAAGAAGAAGTACGATCGTATTAAGCTTGAGATAAGTCGTCTAAGGCGAAAAAAGAGTGGTGGCGTTGGCGATGGTAGTAGTAGTGGTGCTCTAGCAATGAGTAGTAGTGATCTCAAAACAGACGTGGAGGAGGAAGGCGATAATAATTCTGGTGGTGGTGCTAGTAACTCGATTCGCCAAAGACTCAGGTCAGTGGATGATACCCACCAGCCCAGTCGCTCCAGTCGACGCCTCTCGCGGTCGGAAGCCACCGGTAGTACCCCAGCAGCAGTGGGCAACGACGTCATGAACTTCATTAGTCGATTAGACGTTGCTAATCTGATTACATTAGCGATGGACAGTGGGCCATCATCAACACGACCAGCACGTGGGAGACCACGAAAAGCCCACAGGAAAATAGGAAGAAGGAATAAGCCAAATAGAAAGGGTGGTTCGTCGCCTACCAGAGGGTCTCCGGGTCGTCCGCGCCCCTCTCAGCACAAGGTTCTCAGGGGTACTGGCAGAACAAGGGGTGGCAGAAGTCAACGATTAATGTCCCTTCGCAGAAGCACTCGAACTGTGGTTATCAACCAGCAAAATCAAACATCTCCGGCGGCGGAGAAGGATGCTGAGCAGCAGCAGTCTGCAGGAAGTCGGCATGGTAGCCCTAGTCGCGGAGGAACTGGTAGTCCCACAGGAAGACCCCGTTTGACACGGGAAAGAGCTGTTAAGAAGCCTACCCCCCTGCAAGTCAAATCAGCAATCTTGCGAGGTCGATCCCACAGTCCGAAAAGTATTGAAACGGCAATGGCAGCAGCCAAGACTTTGATTTGTGAAAGGGGCGGCATGGAAAAATCCTTGAAGCGAAATATGGTAAATAATTCAAAACGTCTTACGTCGCCTAAACTGAAGAAAAATACCGGTGGGCCGCCTGCCGCTGCTGTGAATAATTTGTTACGGGGTGATGTACCTGTCCCATCATCCAAGGGATCATCATCATCACCTGGTGCTAGTCGTATTATAAGACGGAATTCTGCCGGCAAGGGTTCCCGAACACAGAATCTCCTTACCGACAAATATTCTTTGGATGTGAATCCCTCGAGTACAACAACTCCAGTAGAGTCAACTAGTCCTGGTAGTCCGCGGCGAAGGTCTGTTACCCGGCGTAAGCTAGCTGGTGGTGTTTCCACACGCGAGTCCCCCCTTCGCAATGGACCTGTTAATGCAACGCAGCAGGGGGATCAGGGTGGTACCTATGGCGGACACGACTTTGTCCCAACAGCACCCAACGGTTTATCTCAGGACCCGCATGAGCTAACTCCTGTCTCTGCGGGCTATCAGTCTGAAAAATTGGTGGCATCGGTTGTGAGTTCCTCCAAACGGCGTCTGCGGGGAAATGGAAATAATCCTCCAAATGTAGTTAATAATAACAACAACGTCCTTAGCGGCTCTTTGCATCATCATCCACCAGCAGGGCTGCACCTAAAGAAATCTGATAGTTTCTCAGTGTACCGGAGTGGAGGGGATCATGACATCAACTCTTATTCAGAGGGAGAGTCTGGCGATGAAGATGAGGATGAGGTGGAGGAGGAGGAGGATGACGACGATGATGAAGATGATGACGAAGAGGAGGAAGACGAGGATGACGACGACGAGGAGGAAGATGAGGAGCAAACTCTCAACGATCAACTCAACGAAGAGGAAGAAAATGATGAAAATATCAATAATGATGCTGATGGCAAGCAAGAAGAAGACTCGGATGACGATGATAGTTCAGGGAAAGATGAGTCGGATGGGAACAGCGACTCGAGCGATTCGGGCAGCTCCTCTGATTCGGATTCATCCAACACATCCTCGTCCTCCATATCCTCCTCATCCTCCTCCTCTTCCAAGGCGTCCTCTTCATCTTCCATTACAACCCCGAAACCCCACCACCATCTCAAAGCGAAACTAAAGAGGCCCCGATCCTCCTTTCACCACCACCACCACCACCACCAGCAGCAGCAGCAGCACAGGCAACACGGGAACCAATCGGATCGATCACTTGCGTCCGTGTCCTCCTCCTCCTCTCCACCTCGACTAGTTAGACAACAACCCGTTGGCACCACCCCTGCCCACAATAACAACAATGTACTCTGTAACAACAAGGAAAAGGACAAAGGGGCCCCAGCCAGCGATGGAAATTCCACGGGATTCGTTGCCAATCAATAATAATAAAATAAAATAATAATAATATCCCACCATATCATCCTGCGCAGGGCGCCTAATGTCCTCCTCGTCGTCGTCGTTGTAGTAAGTTCTATATGTTCCACTAAACTATTATTATTGCTCCTGTTAAAGCATTAGCGATGATTTTTTTTCTATCTGCTGTGTATCTGTGTCCGGTGCCAAAGTGCCAAAATTCCTTGGTTGTTGTTGTTGTTGTTGATGTGTGTGTTTTTGACCTTTGACCTTGTGTATTCCTAAAAACTTTACTGTTTTTCACTGTTTTACTATATACTATAATATATTATACAGATTCATGTTCAGTATTTATTTATTCGAGTGAACTCATCACCACACTATTTAATCAGCATAATCTTCTCCTCTCATTATTGGAATGAAGTGAATCTCCTCGGAAGCTCTTCAACTTTTAATTGTTGTTTTCACGCGTTTTATTAAGAAGACTAATATATTATTATGTGTATAGATTTTACCATATATGGCCCCACGCTATTTATCATATATAAATGATAAACGATCAAAATGAAAACGCAGAGTTGTTTGTCTGACGATGATGATTATATCCGGATCTCCGTTTTATTATTATTAAAAAAAAACTTGTATCTTTTTAGATTTTTTTATCCTATGAAAGTAGTGTTGTTTTTTTTTTTTTTTTACTTATTTCTGTTGTTAATATATAACGGTCGCTCGATTGGATATAAAAGTAAGAAGAAGACTGTAATATTCAAGTTGTTGAGAAGAATACGTGTATTGATTGCTGTATCTAACCTACAATATACATGATAATATATATGATGTATATTATGCTATTATGCATACAACATAGGTATAAAAATAAAATTATATTTTTCTTTACTCAAAACTCGTTAAGTTTTTTTAAACTTGCTATATAACGAACAAACCAAACAAGAGAAACCAACCTGCACACCATCGCTTTTCATCATCCACTAGTTTTTATAGTAATAATAATAATAACCATTGTCGTGCACGAGCATTGTGTTTATGCCCCCGCCCCAACAAGAATAACCTAATTCTCCATCAAGACCCGCACCCGTGATCTTAATAAATATATTATAAAATTATAATAATTATTAGATGTAGTATTTTATCCAGAGTTGTATTATTAATTATTATTACAAAAATGATTAAAACATTATTAATTGTAGTGATGCTCGAGTCATGTTCGTTTGACTGTAATATGAATGTAATTCGCTACTGGATGATAAATTATAATATGTTGTATGTTACTACGGTACTATCGTTAAAAGGTGAGCAGCATAAATATTATTATGCCAGATATACACTGTTAAATTGTTAGGCTGGTCAGTGTTTTTATGATAATGATCCTTTTTGTTCATTAAAAAAATGTCATTGTTTGTAGTAGGACTGTCGTGTGCCGTCGTCTGCTTTACATATAGATATAGATATATATATATAAAATGATGTCGTACCAAAATGTTAATATCAAAACTACTAGGCAAATTATTATATATTATTATTATTCATGTCGGAAAGTTGTTTGTTACCCCTCGATAAGCGCATGTTAGGAAGAAGATATTGTTGTAGGCGAAAGAAATGAAAACTGTCGGATCGGAGCAGATATTATATAGTCTGCTGGGTATTGTTATAAAAGTGAAAAATATAAATAAAAAGTATTATTATATGTTATAAAAAGTATGTTCAATGTTATATGGTCACGTGTACGACGTACGTTTTAAATGCTATGGTAATAATACAATAGTTAGAGAGACAAGAAATGACGTTTTGTGGTTTGTGACAAAAAGGAGAAATTAATAGAGAACTGCTGCTGTGTCAACTAACTAAACTGTGTAATAAAACGACGGTGTCGCGGTCCTGTAATAACTACTGCCCTAGATAAGGGCTCAATAATCAAAAAATGTTTTGTACTATGATAAAGAAAATGACGTATATATAAAGTAAATTACAAGTAATAAAATGTTCGTGATGGTGAAACAACTCAACTGGTGACCGTCGATGAAATCTCATAATTACTCCTTTCCATATAGAACATAATTTTGATCATTATTGGAAGTATAATTATAATTATTAAATACATATTGTATAAAACCTAGGCAAAAGTATCGCAAGGATAGATTTGGCTGAAATTTTGTGCCTATGTGTACTTATTTCAGCATGTAGATGCCGAATCCGACGAGATTACCCGCGGACACCCAATATTCGTTTTCGACATATTCGCGAAAAACTGTAATTATGCAAATTAGCTAATTTATATAATTTTAAAATCATTTTTATGCAAATAAGCTAATTTGCATATATATAGAAAACCTTGAAAAATTCAAGCCCGCGGGTAGATAACGGTTTCTATTCCGCCCACACCCACTGACGTATCTATCATGATAGGGATGTGCGTTGGCTATACTGGGTTAGGAGGTAGTGTATATCTTTAAGGGGCGTACTATACGAAGTGGAGGTAGGGTAAATTAGGCAGGGTGTAATATTTGAGGTCAACTGATAAGTGCCAACTCTCCCGGCGTAATTGAAAAGGTCAGTGTCCCCTCAACCAACATTAATTGAACATCGATTCGATCCATAGAACGAGAATATGCATTCAAGAGGTAATAAACATTCCTGTCCTACTCCTTAGTCCTAATGTAGAATATGCTAAAATAGTTGGTGATTAAT
>JAANSN010001720.1:0-30410 GCA_036850665.1 Dicranocentrus wangi
AAAATTAAGCAGTAACGGTTTCTAACGGTTGTCGTTGGCCAAAATGGCTGAATAACGAACTCGTCATAGATAAAGTACTGGTGATGCCAGTGGTGAAAGAATTTTTCGAAAATCTTGAAAGCTGTGGCTGCTAGAGTGGTTACAGACAGACAGACAGACAGGAAAGCAATCGCAAAAACTTTCTATCGAAAGTTAATATATATTTTCCCGTTTAGAAATTTGTCCTCTGCTCCGCCACAGCCAGCCCCTCTGCCTAAATATCCACCGCGTCATCATGTCCTTGCATTAGGGATTCAAAGACTCGGGGGGAGGGATAAGCGGCAATTGACAATACAAATGATTTGAAAGTGTTCCCCCCCACCACAATTGATAGAAATAGCCTAACTGCAACTTTAATAATATCATAAATGCATATTATTGTGGTTTCATGTATTCATGCCAGAAAATTCATGAGCTAGAGCTAGATCATGGCTTTTCTCGCTGCTGCACAAAAAAAAAGTTGAATGTGAAGAGGAGCATGCAGGAGAGAGAGAGAGAGGATAAAAACAACATTGTGCATTCATCGTCGTCGTCGTCGTCTTACCGCTACATCACGGAAAATAAATCCTTTGAGCAGAAATGGTGCATAGCATAATAATCTACATGGGTTTCGTTTGGCATTACTTTTGTGTGCAAAGTCGAGAGTAAAACAACGTCTGACTGAGTTTTTGTCGACCAAAGCAACTCTCTTACGTCGCCCCTACCAAGAAACTTATTATATTATTTTTCTTGCTCCAATTCCGCAACTCCTTTGCTAGACTGATTTATTATAGCTCAAATATGATCACATTTCTTTGTTTACCCTGTAAGAGTTTTTAATTGCAAAATGTAGGAGAGAGGTGTAGGTAGGTAGGTAGACGTCGGTATTTCATTATATTTAAGCTGATTACACCTCTCTTCTGGATTTTATGTACTACAAATGAGAAATAAGTCTGGCTAGACTAAGGAAGGAAGGAAGGAGTTTTGGCGTGTCATGCTGTGCTACATTCCACAACCATTCCAAAAACTATATAATATTATTGGCATTTATTATATATGGCACAAATTAAGGCTGCGCTGGCTCAGCAGCTTGAGGATGATATGAAACATCATCAGATTTTCCCGAGTAAATGGAGAGAAGGAGCAAGGAGGAAGAAAGAGGGAGAAGAAAAATGAGAGGGAATGAATTCCCGTTCCCGTTTACCTTGACTAGAATCCGAAGGGAATCCACATAAGACTTCTCCGTTTCCACAATCTCAGCAAGGACATGTCCTCTAGGACTTGCATCCTGCAAAAACAAAAAAATAGTACATTATGGAATGAAGGAGACCAAGACCAGAGCAAAGCATAGGTCGCGTTACTCGCTAAATTGTTTTCAATGAGCATTCTCTAAATTGAACTGCTGCTGCTGCGGAGAAAAACACAAAAACGGGCAAAATAGCGCAAAACAATAAATTCCACTGTGGGTAGAGAAGTCAGCCAGCCAGCCAGTGGATTAGGTTCCACCAAATCAGTGTTGAGATTAGTATATAAAAACGCATAATTATAGCAGTTTTCGCGCAGAGTCTACATGCATCAAGTAATTCCTGAGGGAAGGGTTCAATACCAAAAGTGACAAACGTTTATCCATCAAATCAGTGTTGAGATTAGTATATAAAAACGCATAATTATAGCAGTTTTCGCGCAGAGTCTACATGCATCAAGTAATTCCTGAGGGAAGGGTTCAATACCAAAAGTGACAAACGTTTTCCATCTCGGCCAAAAAAAATTATGCTTGTCAACGTCAACTGCTGGGAGAATAAAATTCGTCGACATTGAGAGTCCGCGTTTCCAGCCAGCATCAAGCAGCACGTTGTATTCATGGTTAAATGCATGGATTTGCCTGTCGGGAGAGGAACATTAGAGAAATTTCCTCCCAGCGAAATTGTCCTCAGCTCTGTGCGAGAGTGTGAGGTAGTTCAAATGTCAGCACATTTAATCCCAGCCTTCCAGCCAGTGTGTTTTGTGTAAATACCACAGGGAAGTGGAATATAGTCAATGACATGGGATTTTAAGTAGTCTGGAATCTGGGGATAATATAGAGACCTAGGTAGCAGGAGCAGCAGCAGCAATCCACAGTAGTTTTTGAGAGCCGCTGCGCTACCTTTTTGGAAGTTATGGATGGGAGCATCTAAAATAAACAGAGAATTTTCTCCAAGAATTCTCTTCCAGACCAGAGGCGCATGAAATTCCTGACAAGGCATCGCTTTATCAGATGAAATGACACGAAAGTGCCATTATTCCAAAGACAAAACCAAGGGTGTTCACAAGGAAGGAAATTTGATACGTATGCATATCACTCCGTCGTCGTCGTCGTCGTCGCCATCGCATAAGTCTACATGCTCTTGTCGCGAGTGGATGAGGAGATGTGAGTAGGTGTCGCAGATAAAAATATCACCACACGGTTCTGATTTAATCCCTTTTGACTTCTCAATATATATACACACTCAAGCTTACAATTGCTTTCCTCACATTGTCTACTAGCACAGGATACATTAGATACGGTGGTGATGGGGGTCACACGCTATTAGAGAATGTTCAAGGGCTGTGAAATCTAAAATGAATTTAAAAAAAGTATGTATGTCTAATGTCCTCCCTCCTCTTTTTTTCTTCTTCTTTTTACACGGATGCATCTTGTAGGTAAGCATATTATAACACTGCTCCGCTTCTTGTACAAGTAAAAAAAAACTCCATGAAATACACTCTTCTCCAACGGACGACACGGGGAGACTATAAAGCAGTATTGAAAAGTCGTAACTGAATGGGAGGAAAATGATTATTTTATTCTCCCATTCACCATTGTGACTCCCAACACACATACTCAACGGCTCTCTCTCTCTCTCTCTCTTTTCGCAGTTTACTCCAGAAAACAATCCTTCGGTTGAGTTGCTCCGAACGTCGTTTTATCGACAATAAGTTAAAGTTTACAGCCCATTCGGCTGACAAGTGACCCCAATTTAGAATTAATTTTTAATTAGATTCGAATACCGGGAATCGTTCACTAACTCCATTGGGGTGAAAATGCTTGGAGTATATAAACATAAAAAGCCGAGCGAACGAGACAACGTATAGACGTAAAATAAGTATATAGGTAGGCTTACTGATACTACTACTACTATTGGGAGGATGCATGCATGCATATCTTTTTTTTCACTTACTAGATGCCTATTATATGTATAACTAACAAAACTATATTATAGGTGGTTGGCAAATGGAAAGGATAAATATGTGAGGAGGGTATTATATTATATACCTACGTATGCAAGCGGCAAGTCATTAAATGAACTCGTATAACTCATAAGAAGTCAGTTAAGGAATGCGTAGGTATTCCATGGAAGAGGAAATACTAAATAATTCCCCTAGTGTTTGCCAAAGTCTACCACAATACCCACACAAAACATCATTACAACGTTGTTCCTTGTTGTTGCATATATACGCAACGCACCCGTGCTGTTTGGCATTGGGCATCATGCCTAATCTTAAAGCTAAATAAACTCGTATACCTATATAGCAGCATAGCATAACCAACCGAGCCGACTACAATGGACGGATGGAATAAAGGGATCGAGCGTTGAGTGGCGAGGAGATTAGGGAGATGTAATATTAAAACGGAATGCTTGTCTAGATTAGCAAAAGTGAAAAGATGAAGAGTGCTTTGGCACAAACAAAGGCAGGCAGGCACACGAGGTCTTTTTCCTCCTATACAACTTTACTTCCAACTAAAAGTCCAGAAGAGAGAAATATAGATATGTATGGATATACCGTCAACAAGGGGATTAGATTCGCATATATGGAGGCTCTATATCCCTGCTGTTGGTATTTCTGCAGAAACAAACTTGTCGTCGTATCAATAATCAACGAATCACAAACAGACTCATTCCATACACACTTTGTTCCCCTCTCACAAGCGAGTCAGAGGGAACGCCACTTTTGACTTGATGCAGGAGAATATATAACTTTTCCGGTAATTATCGTATCCAATGGTCATTTGACCTTTACGCCTCACTTAACCTACATACTTTTCCAGAGAAAGAAGAAGAAAAAAAGTAGTATAGACTCTTTGCGACTCTTGCAACTTTTCTTTTTTTTTGCACAGGAAAAAAAATCGGTCTGTAAATCACACTTTGCTTTGTGTACGGGAAAAAAGGTCGCCGGGTTGGGGGGAAAATCCACTTTTTTCCCCGTAAAATTTCCCGTCAGTATAAAAATGAATGAGAATATGGTGTATAAAATGTGTGTGCTTTATGCGCATAGCCAAGCAACTTTTCGGCTTTTGTTCTGGCGATAAATCTCTTGAGTCAATAAATCCACCAAGGAAATAGATAGCCTGCAAGTTTTTTTCGCTCATATTTTTTCTACCCATTTTCCCCACATTAATAGGGTCATAGTCATGGAGGAGGAGGAGGAGGGCAGTTGGTACGCTCGGTAGATGGAAATGATTTAACGATGCTTGCATTAAAATTTAAATAAAGCCAAAAACTACATAAGGGGTTCATCGGTAGAATAAGCCGACAAGGGATCCCAATGGGATTAACTTTTTCCCCCGTTCTCTTTCACTCTCTCTCTCTCTTTCTCTCCGGTTGGGAGGAAATGAATAAAGGAATTTTTCACCATGAGAATTAGTGGTCTCTTAATATCATGCTCAAATTTGCGGCAAGTAGTACTTAATTTAGGGGAAGTAATCAACTTTGTGAAAAATGAACAGGCATTTTAATCTCTTTAATTTAATAGTGTCGAGATTACGCATGTAAAAGAGGGTTTCGCTCGTTCTAGAGATGTGCTTGAGAATGTCTCTGTCAGCTCAAGTGCTTTCGCAAAGTTTGGAAAGTTTTGTATTTAGCATCTGACACAAGATGATGATGAAGAAGGAGAAGATGAAGAAGAAGAAGAAAAAACACGCAACTTTCCTTTTCCCACTTTTACTCCCTCCTTAAGAATGTCAACTGACGGAGGGAAATTTGCGGGGGGCATATTAGTCAAGTTGTGTTGTAGCCCAAAGTGGCATTTTCGGTGGCGGAATTGGATCAGAAAAGAGAGCATGGAGGGGGATTTGGTTGGTTACACTCGGTCCTCTCGGTCAAAAACTACGCGAGACAAGACCACATCCTCATCCGTCAGGAGAATGATAAGGGGATATATAATTAAAAGATGCATAGCATGTTCTCCGTAGGCCTCGGAGGTGAAAAAGGGAGATTGTGAAGCAGCTTTTCAAGCTCTTGTGCCCTCCTGATACATGACGACGACGATGATGATGATACATAACACGTGTTTGAGAGACACATGGATGGGTAATCTCTTCAATTCTATAAAATATGGCACGACGACAACGGCAGCGGTATGGAGCAGTAACCAGGATACCCATTTTTCCATGCATAAATTGCATGTTTTACATGAAGATAAAAGGAGGAAAATAAATGTTTTTGGGTTCTGCTGATATTTTATCATTTCGGCAAACGTCCGCATGAATCATACTTTGTATGGAGAAAAATAACACTTCAAGGTCATATGTAGATGGAGTAGTAGAGCGTATTGGAAAGCAGTTGAGTTGTAGTTGGGCGAGCGAGAGCGAGCCGTGCGTAGGTACACATGGTGGGTATTTGGTATAATATAGCTAAACTACTAAATGTAAAATAAAAAAAGAAGTTTGAAGAATAACAAGGGAAAACGATGATGCCCATCATTATGCATAATGCATGGTTGAGTAAAATCAGTAATGCATAATGGGAACGCAGGATATTACTATATGAGAACTCCAAACTTGGAACCAAATTCGTTTGTGTGTGTGTGTGTGTGTGATCTGTGTCCACATCAGTGATTTGTACTTATGCCTCTTATTCCATTTCAATTTCCATTCCCCTACGAAAATATTCCAGTAGGCCTATCAGCCCAGATAGGGCCAACCCGGAGGGAAAAGTGGGCTAATGTGGAAAACAAGGGAAAGCGCGGTGGTGATGATGATGCTGGTGCGGTGGTATGGTGGTATAACGAAGTGAGCCCAAATTGTGCTACACGGTGTACCGACCCACCACCACCGACCGAGTGTAACCAAGTAAAAGCTGATTGTTTGCCGAAAATTGTATTGCATAAAGCGGGATGGTGCTAATTAAATTGGCCATCAAGCTAGAACAAACTACGCGAGTAAAGACCTCTGGATGGTGTGTGTAACTAGAGATATAATAATAATAATAACAATATTACACGGGGTGGTGTCTAAACTAACTACTACTACTCCGCTGGTGGTGGTGGTGGGATCATTACTATGAAATTTGAAATGGGAAAATGGTGAGAAAAGTCATCTAAGCGGAAAAGTTTGCTGCTGTGTGTGGTCCTTTGTAATTTGAAATGCGTAATCAGCATATTTACACGAACGAGTTATACTTACGTCTTTATGCAGTTGTGCAACAACTGCGGCAATCGCAGCCGACAACGCTCGCTCCTGCTCGTCCTCTAGGGCGGCCAAAGAGACTTTAGAATTTCTCATGGAACTGCTACGGGATATGGGGAGTCTCTCCGTGGAGCCAGCATTGCTTCGACTGCTAATCGAGCTAGTCTCGTTAATAACAACTTCAGGGGTAGGCGACCTAGTCGAGCGGGCACTCGCCGGGATGAAAATATTGGGCTCATGTTCAACATCACCGTGGTGCAGCTGCAAACTTGGCGAGTGATAGCCATGAAGATGGTGGTGGTGATGGGGGTGATGATGTTGATTTGTCACATGTCTCGAAATCGATTGACGACTACCCAGCGTCACTTCGCTGACTAACGCTGATTGATGATGAAGGGCAACGGTCCTTAACCCATCAAAACTAGGAGAACCCTTGCCGTCACACATTACAAAAAAAACTGTTCTGTTTTCTCTCGTTGTTGTTTTTTTCTTCTTCTTTCACGCTTACTTCTCACTCCGATAAATCTACTACTCCTAGCTACATACTTAATAATATCACTTTTACAAATACAATAAAATACACGTTTCAGGTCAAAGTGTTATGTTTTCGGGTACTGACTGTAATAATACTGTTTCGGAATAATACTTATCTTCGTTTCTTATTTCCCTTTTCTTTTTTTAATTCGTCAAACTTTCAGAGTGGACAGGCACCATTACAAAACATGGAGTTCTTTTTTTTTGGACTTCTTCTAAATCTTATCACAGTTTCTCTCATTTTCTTTGAGAATTAATTCCTTCCTTAAATGAATTTTCTCTCTCTCTCTCTCTCTCTCTCTCTATCTCTAAAATACCATTTAATAATTCCTACTAATAATGTAGTACTTTTTTGTAGAGTCTAACTAAAATATATAGAGCGTGAGCTTCAACTTTCCAGTAGTAGTAGTAACAATAATATATAATACTTTCTTTTAAAGTTCACCCTTTGTGATCACGTACGTATTACGGACAATATATATATTTTTTTCAGAGAAGATTGGACAGATTAGCTAGCATTTCACTTGAGAGACTCAGTCTTTATGAACATACGGAGAGTTTGCATATTTGGCACCAACTTGTTTTCTCAACATCACAAAGCACAGGCCTGTCAGTCAAAATCAAGAAGAAGAAGATAAAGTGGGGCACGTGGAAGGATCTTCACACCAAAGAAAAAATGTCGGTCGCTACTACTCTACCTACCCATGTATAATACGAGATTATTCTCCTCGTCGACTAGAGACAATGTAACTTTTGATATTTTTTTTCAACATAATATACTAAATATGTACCACGCTTCCGTCTAGTAGATCTCTCTGCCTCTACCTCTCCCTCTTCTTCCGTCTCTTTGCACCTACCTACCTACTTCAAAAATCTTCAAAAGAGGATTGACTTTCGGAATGATTTTTTGTTTCTCAGGAAAAAATCTGATCTGCTAAATGTTGCACAAGGTGTATGTATATGTATCAGGTAAAAATAAAATGCTGACGCGTTTACGTGAAAATTGAGTGGCGTGAAGAAAATGTTGAAGTGTATACAAGTTAGCAGCACGTTTTACCTACTTTAGAAAACGCCAAGAGGGAATGTGAGATCCCGGCTTGGCTGCATAGACGCTCTGTCTGTCTATAGTACTACTAGACGTCGAGAGGAGGAAAAGGAAAGGATATAATGTAGGTATTCCTGTTGAAAAGTAGTTGTCCAGAGAGTGTAAGTAAACCTAACGCTCCTATACGCTTTGGACTGGATGTCATGTAAAAAAATCGTGGAGCAATGGCGATAACGTGTTTCCTGTCACCCTTTTTTACCATGAAGTGGTAGGCGATCAAGAGGAAATTAATAATGCCGTGATGAAAGCAGGCGGCGGCAAGAGGAAGTCATCTGTACTATAATATGTCCTACCTATACGAACGAATTTTTTTTATCTTCTACAATCACCTCCAAACGTCCAAAAAAATTACATAGAATATCCGGGTAAACTGAGGGGAAAACAAGTTACCGTTAAAGTACACGGCTCAGTCTGTCTGTATAATAAATATTCTTCTATTTCAGTTTTAGTTTTTGTATATATAGTCGACAAAAACTCGCCTAACCTATAATAATATTCCCTGTGAGACGGCGGTGGTGCTGGTGGTGGTGAGTATTAAATACACGGAGTTTTGTTTTATCTGACTCTAACTCTATCAAGGGCAAAAAAGGAATCTCGTTTGACTAGTGTGAATAATACTGCCGTTTTTTATAGTGAGAAGAGAAACTAAAAGAGCTCAAGATGAAACCAATGTGATGAGCCCGTATTTATGTATACCATTTATTTAGAGAGCTTGTTCCAGCAGCGTTTTTCCCCCACCACTTGCGAGAGTGTGCACGCTCTGACGAGCTGATCAAAAATGAGAGCGGGGAGCCGGAGTCAGGCCTAAACCCCTTTTTGGATCCAGAGGAACAGGAGTGAAGGAAAAACGCCAGGAGTTTTCTCGTATGTGTCGTGGTGGTGGTGATGGTATGGATATGGTGGAAGAAGCAGCTGCAAGACTATTACTTATTATACCTAGCGTACATGACGCCTGCTTACTTTCGCTAACTTTCATGCCTGAGAAAGTGCCATTTCCCAGGGATGGCTTTTCATCCAGCCAGACACACACAGACACAAGGAACGAGGGTGATACACGTACCAACTTGATACGCCATGCATGCAGATAATAGGAAACTCTTAAAAACCTAACCAAGATTTCTAACTGGTGAAACAACAACCACTTCTCACAAGGTTTCCTATTTGCTCCTCTCAATTGTTTTTTCTTTCCTCTCCGCTCTCGGCGTGGTTCTGTTCTGTATATATGTATTCCCGTTTGCCAACGGGCAGAGCTATACATACCCCACACACCACACCACCACCACCATAGGCAAACGGGAAAGAAATAAATTTGTATAGCCATAGAGAGAGAGAGAGAGAGAGAGAGAGAGAGAGAGAGAGAGAGAGAGAGAAAATAGAAAGAGAATCACCTCCATTACGACTGGACACCCACTTGCTATGTTTGCTATTGAGTCGAACGAAGGGCAATATTGGCTTTTTCTTCGTGTTCCTCACACAACTCCAAAAGCTTTCGACATTATGGATGTACACACACACTCGTCCGTCGTCCAAAATATGGAGGTCTGGCTGCACATTAGTATTTTACGCATATCGTACGACAAGAGAGGAATATTTTCTGGGAAAATGTGGTGTGTGCTGCGTGTGTGTGAAAGGGTGCCTCCTCTCATAAAATCATGACTGATGGTAGAAAAGAGTTGGAGTGGAAAACAAACCAACAGAGTTCAATATATGCATTACTGCTGTGGGATTCAAGTGAATGAAAGGATAAATGAGAAAGTACTCCAGCTTAGCAGCTCTCCACCTTTCTTTCTATTCATGAAAATAGGCAGAGAGCGCTGGGACAAGGGGGGAAAATTGTCATGCTACAGGTGGAAAATTTTCTCCTTTGCCCCTTTCTACAAATGACACACAATCGTCACGACAGCCGTCATTACACAAAAAGTATAGGGAACTACAAGAACACTTTTCCTGCAGCAGCAGCAGCAGCGGCGCTGCAAAACGGAAGGTGGCCGGGTGTGCCTCCTCTCCTTCAATGGGGACATCACCCACAAAACAAGTTGGTAGTCACATTAAGTGCTCTCTCATTCTTTGTAGCCAAGTACATTTCAGACATTGAAGTACTCCTAATGTTTCTCGTGTCAATGGGAATTTTAGCGGAAAACTGAATTGGAAGAAAAGAGGTAATGCCGGGCCGGAGATGGAAAACTGCGGAGATTGAGCCAGACTAACTACTTTTCTACATTACCGCAATACACAAGACAATCCCGGTTTGAAACTGATTATCTACAGAAATGCTCTCTTTTTGTTCAGTTGCCGGCAGTAAATGGCAGTAAAGTTGAGAAACATAGGTATACGCAAAAAAGTAACATACTTCTTTTTTTTATTACCGGATGCACTTTTCCCTCTTGGCTTTTGACAAGATGGTAAAAGAGTTCGTCCGTCCGTGGGGTGGTGGAGGATGGAGGAGAGTTGGAAAGGTATAAAAAAGAGTAGATCAGAAAATCCGAGAGTTTTTCCATTAGGCTTGCTATCTCCCCTTCTATAATTTCCCATTAACGTTCCCCTGTCGTCGGCGACACCCAGAAAATATATGAATTGGGCGAGAGGCATAGTAATGACAGAGTAATTATGAATTTCTCGAAACGTAGCTTACTCTCCGTGTCTGCGCCGACACTCTACACGACAGTGGAACTGTCTTCCAGGAAAATTTAAGAGGAAATGAGAGAGAGAGAGAGAGAGAGAGAGAGAGAGAGCCAGATGAGAAGCTGACCGTGAGTGTCTCCAACTCTCCAAAGGGAAACGAGCAGCTTATCAAACAAACTCGAACGAAATGAATCGAAAGCGGCAAACACACATCCAACAACCAAGAAGAGTTCTCGAGAGAGAGAAAAAAAAGAATGCTATAATATCTCTCTTCTTCTTCTTCTTCTTCTTCTTCTCCGGTATATTACACATATCTGGGAATGTTCATACTTCTCGTCGTGCCCTTTTGTGCACCACACAATCACCATCATCATTCAACCAAGGCTGTAGAATTGTATGAAGTTAAAGGAAAAAGTTGGCTCCTGCTCTTATTCTCTCACTCTGACTGAACTAACTTTTCTGAACTGCCTTCGAGAAAGGGAGAGAGAGAGAGCATTAGCCTCTGTTTTGCCTTTTTGGACTAAAAATGTGTGTGTATCTTTGTGTGCTGCTTACTAACCAAAGTTGCAGCACCAGCTTACTGCTTTCCCTGTCCCCCCCCTCTCTCTGTCTTCGTGGTTCTGGAGAAATTCCAAAAAGTACGAATTGCGGCCAACAAAGGAATTGCATGGAAGAAAAAGTGAGAAAGGCAACCTCATCATCATAATCATCGTCGTCGTCCTCGTCGTCATAACCCACTCTATACTTGTTCCCCTTTTACTAAATTTTTCAATACAAGTTGGAGAGATGGCTAGAGAGAATAAAAAATGGCAGAGCTGTAGAGAGTGATGTAGTACATATATAGTTGTTCAAAAAATAAAGTTTGGTTTTTAGCCATATCGGGTTTTTATTCCTTTTTCCTGAAATGGATCAACTGGAATCGTTTGCGTTGCAATGGTTTCGCTTGCCGGAAGGGATGTCATCACTTGTAATGCAATGAGATGCATACCTTGCAACAATCCAGAGACGCGGCGCGGCGAGGACGGGTTGGATGGATGCACTCTCATGTACAAACTAGATTATTCCCCGTCCCTCGGCTGGTGATAGCATTTCATTGACCACACAGAGTCCCCCTTTTTTCCCCCTCCTACTTTCTCTGACATGAATACGGAAAGACAGGAAAAGGAAGAAAAATGGGACACACCGCGGCGAAAAAAAGTGGAAAAGCGATATTTTCCCCAACTATAGTTTTCTCCACTTTTTTTTATACTTTCCAAGTCGTTTCGTGCTCGTTACGTTGCCAACAAAGAAGTTAGTTGGGGGAATGTTGGTTGACTCTCTGATCCACTTGAGTTCCTGTACTTGCTAGTTCACATTTACATAAAAACCAGGATCAATCTTCAGTACGTCTATGACTGTTCAAGTTTCATTCAGGCAGACTCGAGAATGATGTGTGTGGGACTAGACTAGACTACTACGCTCTTTGAATTATATTTAATTATTTTATTTTTTTGTCAATTTTGTTTACGAAGCAGTTCCAAAAATAGAAATTGAGCGGTGATTGGCTCCTGTGACCTAGTAACGGGATTTCTGGATTCAGGATCTACTTACTACTGGAGAGTAAAGAAGGAGGGAGGAGGGATATTGTGGTGGATCTCCCAATCAGTCAGTCACAAGTTTATAGTTATATTCTATAATTCAAGATTTACTAGGGATTCCATAGTTTGCAGCAGTCTACATATTATGCCCAACATATACGTATGGTGCGGGGAGACAGGTGAAAGCACATGTGCTTGGGTGAAGCTGTCTCAAAAACAAAGTCAGTAAATAACAAGATTAACGATATGACATAGTATATGAACAATTTGGTAGCGTATTTGGCTCCAGCACGATGGAATAAAAAGTTAGACGGAGATAATATCTTCGTTTTCTTTTTCTAACAAACAAATCCATCATTGATCGTAACGCGTTTTTATTTATTTGCAATTGACATATTATTCAAAAATTGCTACGCTCTAGTGTGTTCATCATCAATTGATTGAATCCAGACGTTTGGAATATCACAATCGTCATAATAATAATAAGTTTTCTCTAAAACCTTGTGCATGGATGGACTTTTACGGCTTCACAGTTTTACGAGCAAACTTCGTTTACAAGTCCTTCGCCCCCAGTCAGAGCCCCACTTTTAGTTTACCGTTTTTTGTCAGAGTGGATATGCCGGATGTCTGTATTAAATCCTATGAGCATCAACGAGAATTCCTGTTCATACGACTGTAACCACACAGCTCACCTGTATCCAATAACTCTGCATTATTTGTTCAAAGTTTCCACTTTGGAGTAATAAGACACAGCGGATGAGCACGGAACCCCTTCAATAACAGGAAACTCGGATCCTCTCGGATAATAGTTTTAAGTGGAATAAGGCTAATGTCAAGGTGCAATACTTTAAAGGAGTATTCTAACGATTCTAACGAAACTTGGAAATTTGTTGAGGTCACGAAAATATAGCTTTCATTCTCGGTAAGTTCCCCCACACGGCTTATTTGTATTCTGTGCCCAAGCCCGTTGTCATACATGTCTTCTCTGTAATTTATTGTAGTGGTGCCACGCTACCCGCTTTCACGGGTTGGCATTTTGGCAAACAAATGTTTGTGTAATCAAAACGGTACATGTGTCTGTGTATTTTCCATGTATACTCTTGTTTGGTTGGATGATGTATGCGTACTATGAGGCTAGACGAGATAGTGTCACAATCTACCCCAGCTTTAGCTTCACTCTCCTCTCCTCTTCTGGTCAATAAACTGCACCACGCAGTTAAAACGGGGGAGAGATAGTGGAACCACAAGTACAGCCACTTGGTCACACAAATACTTATAACCACTATACGCCAGGCTGGCATGGGATTTTCATTGAATTGCTGGTGGACACGTTGTCCTTTTATTGGTCTAACTGGTGTGCGGTTATTTGGATCGCTTGGTGCTCGTCGCTACAGGAGACCTAGATAATGCTATATTTTCCACTTCCCTTGAAATGGTAATTTTGTTTCTTAAAACAGAGAAGAAGAAGAAGAAGAAAAATGTGTCACATGATTTACAGCCGTTCCCTTGAAGATGGTGAGATGGTTCGGAGGAGGCCGGAAGCCTAAATTTGGACAAATAGGGAAAAGGACATTGATCCTGAGGTGTAGCTCGAGGAAGGGTTTGTTGATTAGAGCCTAGTCACATTTTGAGAGGCAATGACATCAATTTCGAGAGGACCTGGAGGATGGATTGATGCGGATGTCGTCGCTCCCTTTCCTCCACGCTTATGGAGTTCACGCTGCAGCCAGCCTAATGAGACTCGGAGTTATCCTTAAAGCCCGACTCTGCTTCCTCCAGCGAACAAAAAATGTCAGTTTCCTTTAGGCTCAACAGCGTTCATTGGCCACTGCCACAGCCCAGCTAGCAAATCTGTTTGGCAAACAGTGCGTTGATGCATTCCCTCTTGTTAAAATTCTCCAGTAGATAATGTCGCCTTTTTAGCGTGAGTTCGGAAGGGTAATGCAATTTCAGGTAATGCATTTATTAGGCAGCAGCAGCAGCACAGCCGTGTCTCAGGCTTGGAACGGAACACATGTAACGTGCGTGGTTCATTTGCAAGAGAATTGAAAACAAGATCAAACAGGTAGGTTCCTAACCGAGGACAACCAATTGCGATGAGTCTCTTTTTCCTCCTGCCAAGCTGTCTCCTTCAACTGCCTACTTTATACAACACAGCTTATGTAAATGCTTAAATTTTTAGTATGTAAAGCCGTTTCCAATGGTCGTCGTTCCACAAGTCGTTCGTGGTGGTTCATTTCATATCCTAGAGAGTCTTCTTCCCATCGGGAAATCCCTCTGTTTTCCGTATTATCAGTGTCATTGATGTATGAGATGGAAAAACATGCCAGAATTGAGAAATAGCAGAGACTTTTTCTGATTGTGAGTACGCTCCTGTATTACCTATTTTGACGGCTACCTTTCCAATTCGGAATCCGCTCCGGCACAAACAGGCACTTTCATTGAGGATGACTAACTCAAAAAAAATCCTTGTTTCACAATCCTAATAATGGAATAGCAACATTTCTGGGGGCGAAACTCGGAAAACCTAATAATCAATCACTCAATAATTTCGTTTAATGAGAGCGGCTAAGATATTTAATAACTTTTGCGAGATCCAGTCAGCCAGAACTGGTTTTGATTATCGACAAGGATGCAGAATGTTATTATACAATTTCCTCATTTAAATATAACATCAATTTTATTTTCCCTGGAACCTATGCGCACTCCTAGCGTGCATGGACGTCATCATCACTTTTTTTAAGCCAAATAACAAACAGGCACTTTATGCTTCCATTCCTGCTCCACGAAGCGGCAAATTACTGGACTAGAGAATACATGGTGGATCGTACATAAAAAATATTGACAGCCGAGCCCAACAAAATTTTCATACTAAACAACAAAACCATCGTATCATCATTGTTTCGGAGAAATTTTCGTTTAATTTAAATTTGGACAACGTCCCATAACAAAGCCGTAATTAACCAAATTGATGGCAGCTTTCGTGCAAAACCCGGCCAATATGATTCCCCGACTTTTCAATAACGAAAATCAATCTACCGACGTGGCGTGACGACGATCCCAATGATGAGCAACCTTCCAGTGTCAATTAACCCATTTGGATGAAGGGCATTCGGGTCACTTTATTTTTGTGGACCATATCGGACATGAACATCAACAAGATGTCCATCTGCCTCCCCCCACAAAAGTAACTTTTTATTATTTTCATTCAAAGAGACAAAATAACTCCCAAAATAAAAAATACTTTTCTCTCTTTTGTCGGTTCCAGTTTCCTTCTCAAATCCCCAACAATAGGTTTGCGGGAACGTGTCATCAATAGAACAAAATTGTGCACAAGTTGCCATCTTGATAACAAAGTGCAGTGTAGTATTTTGAATGGAAGCCATGCAACGGAAATAGGACATTGGGTCTTCCCCCATATTCTCCCTTTATTTCTTTAATCACAACAGGCTCCTATAGCATTGAAGTACTAGCATATCAGTTGAGTCGGGTATCACAACTGTCTACCTTACCTACCACCTTGTTATTGACACCGCATCTGAGAGTGATCAGCGATATATATCCCGTGTTTTCTAGCAAAACTCGTTAGAAACACCGTCACAAAAGTGGTAGGATAACTTTCTCGGTTCTCGGTAAAAAATAAAATAAATTGAGCCAAAACGTCGGAATGTACCTTCATACCTTGTCGTCACATCAGCCCTGAAAATGAAATCAGATATGGGCTTCCCTTTCACAAAGTGCATTTTCCGATAAAAAGTCGATAATGAGTTGAAGAATGTACATATTTTTACATCTATAAAAAAAGCCGAGGCTCATTTCTATTTCCTTTCTCCTCGCATCTCTCTACTACTATCTCACCTTTCTCCCTTCTTTCTTTCTCCCACGTTGGAAGCGATAGTGTCACTTGGTCGGCCAGTATATTATATTAAATGCATGTACATCCGGTGATCGAAGAGCATCACATACAATTTTCTACAGGGCTCTCATCTCTAATTTCCCTGTTTTCCATTTCCCCTGAGAAAGACATGTCGTCTCACTTGTTCCATCTTTGCTCACACCACACCACACTCACAACTCCATCACCGCTTCCACTCGCTTCCCATCCAATCCAACCCATTTTTGATGTTTATATTATTATTATTGAATTGAAATATAGACATACCCACAAAATATTTGTTTTTTGTTTTTTTTGCAAAATACCTATATGCTTTGTACTTTAGTTTCTTCTCAACTCAATACATTATATTGCGGCAAGGGCATCATGCATTCATATTCATCTGAAAACAACTTTTACCGTATTACCTTCCTATTTTACCAGGAATATAATAATAATGCACTGCGTAAAAATCGAAGGCAAGAAAGAGCAAGTAGGATGGGTTAAGTGAGACAGAGTGAAAAACAAGTCATTTTTTATATAAGGCTGCTGCTGCCGTGTATTGTCACTCACTACCAGCAGCAGCAGCTCCTCTCCTCCACATCTACATAATATTATCCACTTCTCCATCATCCATTTAGCTCAATGCCACACATATGCTCTTTGGGAGAACATTTGGAAATCGTAAAACACGTGCGAACCCCCATCCTCTGCAGCAGCAGCAGCAGCATCATTACTGACAAGCCATATTGAACACTTTGAATTCCAAAGGGAAGAATCACCACCACCACGCTCATTTTAGGGAACCGTAGCGTAGCTGTTGTGCCTGTGGAGCACATCTCATCATCATCGGTAAACCAATTTCCCCCTTTCAAATGCAAACATAATTTTCACATCAGCAGAGTAAATGGTTTATTACATTTCAATGACTATTATTGCCACAGAGGAAAATTTTTTTTGCATTTTTAGTTTTCATGGATAAATACACACACAAGAAAAAAAAACTCGGAGCTTAGCTGCTATTGAGCATAATATACTTAGTTTACTTCTTCTTCTTCTGTCGAGAATATATATTATTATTAGATTGGGAAATCTCTGCTGGTTCAAGGCTTCTTCGTAAACATGTTGTATATTATTATTATGCAAGCTCATCCAAATTATACTATATGATCTATATAATTCTCATCGTAAGCGAAAGAGAGAGAGAAAAATATATATACTCCGCTCTTGTAATGGGCTTGACAAGTGCAACCGATGATTCCATCCTGTTTTTTACTCTCTCTACAAATATATATATGCACACAAAAAAGCTCATTTTTTCCACTGCCGTTCTAGTTAGCCACTTATGGACCCTGATGCAATATGGTAGTTGTTCATGTGTGAGATGCGATATAATATGTCAGCCGCTGCTGCTCACCAAAAAATCTTGTACCACTAAAGGAGGACGCATTTAACCATTTTTTTCGCAGAGTAGTAGTCGTTGTAGTAGTAGTAGTAGCCTTTCTCTGCCCAAGTCAAACTGTACACGACCGCCGTCGCATTAAAGGCGAAAGAGGAATGGATATTTAAAGTGTGCACATAATGAAGAGTGAGCTTTTGCTAAAAAAAACTATCATTATTACGGTAGGAAAAGGAAACAGTGTGTATAGCAGCGGAGCGGACACAGAGACTCTCATCTAACTTTACTTTATTATCCTTTCCCAGGTTGTAAGTAAGTAAACGAAGGACACGCTCACACAGAACATTACTTACTAGTTGTCTCCACAAAGAAGAGTGAGTAGAAGAAGAGTGGTATAACCTGGCATACTTAACCCTACGACGACGACGACGATGACTAGGTATATAAGTTCTCTTGGTATAACTTACAAGAAGTACATTTACTACGATCCTCATATTCATCCTTTCATCACATACATTCAGGACAAGTTTTCTCTCTCTCTCTCTCTCTCGAGTGTATCTACATAATATCGTCGTCGGGAAACAAGAATGCAATCTAAGAGGAGTAAGATGAGAGAGAACCCTCCTCCGGCTTGTGCATCCACTGCACACAACATACAAGGAAATTACATGGCCCCGATGTCGTTCCCAATCGGAAGCAATCGGCAAGGGTATGTTTAGATTAGTTAAATGAGGAGAGAGGCATAATATATAGGGCCGACATCCCTATTGAGCATATACATACATTCATTATGTTTGTGTGTTTGTACTCCTTAAACCACCATTTCCTTTTGGACCGTGTTCAGCAGTCTACTCAATAGGAAAACAGTCGGGAATAACGAGAGGAAATGAATTGTGAACAGACGGAGAAGGGCTGTAAGGATGGTAAGAAAAGCAAGCGGTCAGAATGAGAAAGAGAGAGAGAGAGAAGAAGAAGAAGAAGAAGAAGGAGAAAAAAATAGCTTAAGAAGTTTGTGATAGGGAACTCTCTGTGATAATGAAATAGGTGGAACGAACCAAAAAAAGAGTCTAACTACAAAGTATCCTCTCGTTTTTTCTCTCCTTTTTGTTACTCTTCTTCTTCTCCCCGCATGTTGCATAGAAATGGGAAAGGGAAAATGCTGGTTTGGAAATGATAGCCTTTCATTTTCGATGACGGCTCGTCAGCCTCATGTCGTGAGTAGCAAGTCACTATCTTTTCTCCCCACTTACCTGCTTGCCATATATATATATATACTTTCTTTCATTTCTAGGGAAAATGGAGGTTGGGGAAAAAGGAGCAAGTGTTTCTTGGGTGCATGTGTTGGGCTATGTAATCCAATGACAGGGATATTTTCGTTTACTCAAACGTCCTGATTAATGCTTTCCTTGCTGTTTTTTTTCTCTCTTCTGCTCCCATATTTCATTCACGGCATTTATCTGAAAGAGAGGGAGAGAGAGAGAGAGAGAGAGGAAAAAATACTTTTGAAAACCTCACAGAGAGTGGGGTTCCATGAGGGAAGCCCCATTGAAAGGAGGAAACCAGTGAGTGGGAAGTAGTATTGTAGTGACACTGGGCCCACTCCTTTTTCTCTTCATCTCCAAATTATTATTCCCGGAAAGGTAAAATTAAGTTTCCGGGATTGCCAATCAGATTGGCGAAAAAATCCCAGAGATTCATAGAGAGTCTGATTCCATTTCAGGGGAAATAAGAATGTAATTATATTTTATTATGGTCCTTCTTTTTATTACGACTTTTGCTACCATCCTTTGTTCATTGCATTCCGTAGTTTTAATTGATTGACTTATGTTATCAAAAAAGGATTTCTTATTTTAATGGGACCAGCCGCCACCCCACGCACATTTAAAGCAGGAATAAATCAGGATATAGCGAAGAAATGGGATATTTACGGTCTTTACTACTGAACGAATCAGTAAACCGTTTGTCCAGTGACAACCAAACTTGAAAATATTTTCGCCAACACGGCTTTCGCCAAAGTGACAAGAAGTCCATTTCCGGTATGGCAAACGTGAGATGCAGATCGTGCTCCTAGAAGAAATCCACAGGCTTACGCCTATTTTCTTAGTGGAGATGGAGACGACTGGCCTTGTTGGAGGAATCACTGGAAAATGTTTTCCTCAAAAAGTATTCATAATAAGGGATTAGAATCCATGCATAAATTTTCCTATAAGTCATACATCTCTTCCACTCCACCCACAGAAAAAGTAACAAAATCATAAATGTGAAATGTAGGGTTGGTTGGTTTGGTTGGCTGTGTGCGCACATGAGATTTTTACTTTACCAGCAACCAGGAGTCAGTAGGTGTATAATAACCTGAAGCTTTTTTCGGTAACTAGCACAGCATATATGATGCCAGTTTTGAAGTGGAGATTCTCTCAGCATAGTACAGCATAACCATTTCGACATCAAACCAATGTCCGCATTCATCTCTTGAATTTTCCGAAGGGAAAAATTACAGATTCTAGACAGGCATCTGACCTTAAAATTGGAAATTTTCCACTACCTTCACCCAAGTGAAAGGATAGAGCCCGAAAGAAAAACAAAAATGACGTTGTTGCTCTTCCTACTTATTCCGAAACCTGAAAGCCCCGGCACATCTTCCTCTTCTTCTCCTTCTCCCTCTGGTTCTCAACTTGTGTAAACTTTGTACTGTCTCTGTGATAAATAAGGATATGCAATATTTAAACTAGTCTACCTTTACTTCCAAGACTCTCCCATGACGCTCACTGTCACCACTTTCCACCGTTCCTCGCCTCTTCCCAGCGGCACAACTTTTCCTCTGTTCGGGTTTGCCATGATGCGGAGGAGACCAGAGAAGCTTATTAATCTTACACATCACATCTCATACAGGACGGCCGTTGTCGTCGTCGTATTTTCATTTCACAAACATTTTCTCAAGAGAGGAGGCATTTCTCAGCAATGAAATTCATGGTGGTGGTGGGAAGGAAAGTGCGAAGGGGAACAGGGAAAGTTGTGATTTTGATGAAGCAAAACAACGGTTCGCTGGTGAAATCAATCTACTGCGTATAATCACTCCTTGAGAAAAACTTGCGACCAGGGAATAACAAGGATACAAAATCTTCAAAAACATTTCAGGGACATGTAGTGCAAATAAAGAAATAACGAGTTATGCTCTCGCACTTTCCACTCAAAACTTATTCGCCAGAGAGAGAGAGAGAGAGCTACAGTTTTAGTTGTTTGAGATGTTTGCGACAATCCCATCATCACCACCGAATCAATATTACTTACTTTTAAAAAAACAGTCTAGTTGGGCTTGTGTGAGGCACAGCCAGGGAGAACGGAAAAGTAAATGTTGAATGTTTTAATACATAAGCCTCAACACTGCTTTGAATTTCTAATCATGACCATGACGCGTCCAAGGTAAACGTGAGCATTGTCATGTACAAAAAACCAGCAGACTCCTTCTTGATAGGGACATTATTGAGAATAAACGTGAGCATAAATGATATGAGTTTGATGCCCAGAGAGTCGAGTGCCACAGTGAGGGAACCATGGAACAATAATATATCACTTGTGCAGGGAGAAATATGCAGATTGAGAAATTGTGCATACCTACATTTTTCACGGCACTGCCAAAATATATTTCAATTCTAAAATCCCCCATGTTGAAATATAAACGAGTCGAGGAGGGAGGACAAGAGTTGTTTTTTACCATTTGGTTTTAGAAACCGGGAGGGGAGGAAGTCCTTGATTGAAGGATTGAGTCGATCATTTAATCATCGTGTATATCTTCAAGTGGAGGATGTTACATGACAGGGGAAATTTGGAAGATGAATAGCATGGGAAGTCACTTTTATCATGACATTCGACATTTAGACTCCTTGCTGCTCCAACACAAGACACAGTCTGACTCAACTCACAGAAATATGAGAGACGACGACGACCACTGGATGGCTGCTTGCTGGCTACACAAGTATCCTCAAGAATTTCATAAGAGTGCTTCAGCTTCTTTTTTTGTATTTATATAAATAGTGAAGAAGAGGATTTGAGTTTAATCCTAAAGCAGAAATTGTTATTTCAAGAAGAAAAAAACATCCTTTATGTCGCCATTGTAAATAATTCATGTGGATCCACCCAACCCAACCCCCCCACCTCTAAACATGACTTTATTGGACTCTATTCTCATTTTCTGAAATCTTCTTCTGGAAATATCCAGTTTCACCCGAGCCAATACTACACACACAGCATCATTATTACTTGAGCTCGCAATGTAAGGAAATTTGAGATTTCTGAGATGATTATTTGGATCATGTCCGTCCCAGTTCTTTTGTTAAATAAATGTAATAAGGAAACGGAGAGCAAAATATCTATACGTATATCTATGTTCAAGTGGAGATACTACGCTTCTTTGACATTCTCTGGAAGGAAGATTATATCACCATCTCATCCGTCCGATCCCATTTTTGATGAAAAGCTTTACAAAACTGAACACGAAACTTATTATTGCCTTATTTTTAGATCCGTAGAAGATTCCAGAGAGAATCCAATTAGGGTTTCCAATTTCCAACAACCAACCAGAGTCAAATGGACTGGATGACTATTCACTATTTTCGTAGTATGACTCACTCAAGAAGTTATTACTTTCTTGAGGTAATTAAAGAGCCATTTTGTATTATGTATCTATATATGGAGGGATGATGATGCAGATGATGCAAACTTTTCACAGAAACATGTTTATTTACAAATGAGAATATTAGAAAATTGGATATATAGCTATATGCATGCAACTTGAATGAATAGATTTTTTTGTATCAAAGCAACCAACTGTCTTTTTTTATGCTTGTGCATCTGCACTACTGCACTGCATTCATTCATATAAGTAATAAATTTTTCATTTGTAGTTTTCCGAAATGGAATATTGGCGATTTGGTCCGTGTTTGATGGAACGAAATTTGCAAATTATTATCAGTGCAGAGTAAATAAATCAACAAGAGCTGGAAAACGTTTGCATTTGCTGACTAAACGAGAAGTGTAAACCATGTTGAATGTAAACTCTTCAAATGGGAACAACCACGTGGCTGATGAGATGATATATTATTATATATTTTTTTTTGGATCTCGGTCTAATTTAGGTTAATGTTGGAAGCCAAGCACATCACAAAAAAATACTAAAACCTGGGATTTGGGTTTTAATTGTAACAGCAAAACGGGGAGTGTTCTTACCAATTGACGCCGCTCCGACATCGTTTCCTGATCCGAAGACACGGCATAAATGAGTTGGGATGGGCTGGAAGCTGTGCGCTGGTGAAATGTTAGTGGAACGCCATCCTCTGTGAAAAATAGAGGCATTTACTTATTTCCCTTTTTTTCGCGTTTGTGCATAAATTTGCACTTGCATCTTTTTTGTTTGAAAAACTTACCTTTGCTGTGGTAATGAGTTACTGGCAAATTTGCACTAATTTTCCTCGAGCGAATATTATTGTGCTTCGGCTTGGTCAAGTTGAGATCATCCATTGAGGACATGAGGAAAGAACTGGCTAACTTTGGCTGTGGCTGAGAAGTCCTCGCACTAATAACACCACTTTCATTCTGTGACGTTCGACTGGGTGAACTGGACTTTGATTCTCGCCAAAATTCCAAATTATCGTATTCCTTGTTGCTCCTCGGGGAAACCAGCTTTTTCATTTCAGCTTCAAGCATTTCACCATATGGACCTCGTAACGGTCGCTTGTTATACCTACGAGGTGGCATTTGACGATTCACATTGGGCGAACTAAGACTATTAACTCTTTCACTTTCCCTACTCCCACCCAGGCAATTGTCATTATCGAGGGAACCTTGAAAATATGCCTGACCCGAAACTGAGGACGACTGAGGCAATGACGTGGAGTGGAGGTTGGTCGCAGAGTGAGCAGCGATTGGCGCAGCGGCTGGAGTCGAGGTGGAACCCCGTCTCACAGGACTGTCCAACGCGAGCGCTTCAGTCAGCGGAGAATTCCGGGTGGCGGCTAGGTGGGATCGAGGAAGATTGAGTCCAGTGTGAGTTGTAGTTATTGGCGGACTAGTACACCCATCACTTTGACGATCACCCTCACCTGACTCATCCGACTGACCTGAGGATTGGCGAAATAGTCCGTGTTTATCCTTGTCGGCCTCGTCCTCCCCACCAGAACCGGAAACGGAGGAGCCGCCACCTATTTCCAAGTCGAGGAGAACCCTCTTTTTGTTCTTCCGATTTTTCGGGCTTTTCTCATTACTGCTTGGTTCAATTATGGGATTAGTGGTAACGTGGGCCGATATTACCTCGGGGTGGTGGTCTTCATCTTGATCGGATTTAGGCCCTTCTTCGCTACTACTCCGAGCCATGATACTTTCCTCCCTAATTAGAGGTGGGGACCGCATCAGTTGCGGCTTTGGGTGACGGCTCATCACACTCTCGGGAGAGTTTCCGGGCGGATGATGGTCACCCTGCTTCTCACCTTCTGAGCCATCCCGCGAGACACCTTTCTTTTGTACATCAACTGCAGACTCAATTCCACTTTTGTGGTCGGACGCCGAACTGGGTTGGTTGTCGTCCGCACCATGCACGCTCACCTTGGAATTTTCACTGGAGTCAGGAGAACGAAGGAGGGGAAGAAGGGGATTATTTCCCCGTTTTGTACTTTGTTTGCTATCCTCTAGTTGCAACACTTGAATACCTTGGGGCTCTTGTTCGGGACTACAAGATGTTCTACTGATGTCTGTCGTCGACATACTACTACCTGTGATACCTTCATTGTTTCCCCGTGTAGGATTGTCTATCCCCCGGGATTCCAACCCCGATTTATCATCACACGTTGGAGCACTATCATTGTTGTGAACCATGTTCCCAGCATCTATAATCAACTCGCTAGTCATCATGATGTTGGGCGATGAAGGGATCACTGTAGGTGTAGCTGGAGGAGGCGGAGGATGGGCGGCACATTTATCTGCGACCCCAAAACAGGGCTCACTCTTTTCCCCACGATTCCCCAAATTCGCACAACCACCACCAGAAGACGACGAGGAGGAAGACGAAGAAGAAGAAGAGTTATCCATGTCGTTCACATTTCCCAAAGGTTTGTTAGCAAACTTGCTAGAATGGCTAGTGATGTCGATGATTTCCGCAATGGTTTCAGGGTGGAAGGACTGAAACGCAGCAATGCCAGAATTGTTAATATCTCCACAGCTGGCTGGGTTGTAGGACATGGGAACAACACCATCACCGTCCTGAGCAGTTGAATCCTCTTCCTCTGCACCACTAATAAGTTGTTGATGCTGCTGCTGCTGTTGTTGTTTGGCACCATGAGCTCTAGGAAGTGTAGATGAGCCAGAAGCATACGAATTATTCATGAGACAGAATGCAGTAGGTTTGAGAGTTATGGGGGATCTTGGATTTCGTACATACTTCCCTTCTGAAGTTATGTCAACTTGGGAGAAGGAAGCTGAGCGGAAGGGAATACATCTGACCATTGGGGGAAGACCACTGGAATACACTGTCGACTTGCAAAGCTCGGGTATTTCCGTCATCATCCCCTCGTCGAGAGATTCACTGGCTAGTTCCTCATCCCATATGTCACGCTTGCCACCACCAGTGCTCAAGCTACTTGCGACGGAGGTGGATGCGCCGTTCATGCCGGTTTCGTCCCGACCATCCTTTCGCCGCAACTTATCAGGGTGACGCGGGTCTATCTCGTACGTCTCCCCCAGTTTCCGAAGGGCCTCAGCCAACTGCATGTGCTGCCTCTGCATGTCCAACTTGTGTTGCTGAAGGTCTCTGCACAAGTTGCTTAGGTCATGGTGGTGTTGAAGGAGGGTCTCCTTGTCCTCTAAAATGTTCCCCTTTATCCGCTGCTGCTCATTTGATGTCGGCAGAGATGCTGGTCCACGACTACTACTACTACTACCCACAAGTTCTGTCTCAAGTCCATTGTTCTCCGGAGCGAGATTGTCACACTGAGCATGGTTATTACAAGAAGATGGTAGTGCACTATCACCCATCCTCTAGGAGGATTGACCATACAGACCCAACCCACCCACCACCACAGTCTGTCTACCCACTAAAAAACACTCAACTAATGACAACTACTAACTGATGATGATCCAGGAAATCTGTCTGTTAAGTATTTCATTCAACACTCCTCTTTACAAACCTGTCACAATTTCAAATCCGAAATACCTTGATTTTTCACCTTTTGAAGCCTTTTGGACAATAAAATCATTGGCTGGCATTGGCATGACATGCTGGATTGGGCACAACACTCATTTTTTTTCCTAAATATTTAAATATAGGTTTTGCTATATTTCTTCCGTGTTCGCATGTATATATCCCACTTCAATCCGACCGAACCCCCTCGATATATATCTTATTTTACTAAACTCCCTAGCATTTTGTGTTAAAACGCCAATATATTATATCGCCTCCCACACGCCTTTCAATTCCCAAGTCAGTCAATTCCACTTTGTATGCCAATATCAGCTATTATTACACATAATTCACAAAAATCACCACAAAAACCCCCCACACTCTTGTTTCATCATCATCTCTCAGGACGAGAGGAGCCAACGTTAGTCGTCGTCGTCGTGTTTCATGGAATACGGGAGGGAACAAGTTTGTGTGCTATGTATCCTTTTTGATTTGTCAAAAAAGAAAAAAACCACTGTTCCCCCAGGACCCAACCCAGCACACACGCTCCCGTTTTTTATATGCACACAACAAAACTCAATAGCAGAGTAGTAGTAGTAGTATAGCCAATCAGTCTGTTAATTACACCAATTGTTGCTGTTGTTGTTGTTGTTGTTGTATCCCGATTTCCCGAGTAGTTTTCGAGCAAACTGTTGTTACAAAATCACTTTTTGAAACTCAACTTTGTCTCTCGCAGTAGGACAGTGAGTGAGAGAGAGAGAGAGAATCGAGGTTGTGACAAAATCGCATTCTTTTTTCCCCTCAGCATTCCCGACGACTAATAACCAAAAGTTTTTTTTTTATCTTATCGCGGAGGAGCGGAGGAGAAACGGCAAAGAAGAATATATTGAAAATGGTGGAGGAAGCTTTAGCTTTGCTTGAGCTTGTCAGCAAATCACTTATGGTTAGTGACTATTTTTGCAAAAAAAAAAAATTCTTCCATCCATACTTTTATGTTTTCTGTCACGCTACCATATGCCGTCGTCGTCGTCTCCATTTGCAGATGCTATACACACACAGGGGGAGATGGAGAGATGGAGAGAGAAGAGGAGTCAGATTGCATCGTCGTTGCCGCAAATAAATTTGGTACACACACGAAAATCGTAAAATGCACACAAGTTGATACGATGATATCTTTAATCACTTGTATTTAGCATGAGGAAAAAACGTAGTATTAAAGCGAGGATGGGAAAGGGAAGAAGGGAAACGATCCATGTGTATATTAAAGTAGCAATAACTTTCGTCTGCTGCTGCAATAAAAGATCCAAAAGCTTTCGGATCCAAAGGATACTACTACTGACTACATGTCGCGGTGTAATAATATCCGCCCCGAAAAAAGAAACTAGTAACAAACTATAATTTCCCTACTTTTTCACATTACATATTATTATTATTATTATTATTTTCCACAAAATCTCTCGCCCATTTCTCACACAGTCTTTGGGTCGGTCGTCGGTAGTGGGGAAGAGTTTAGTCCCGCATAGAAAGAAATAAATGAGTTTTTTACGAGTAAATATAATGTTCACGGGAAAATATTAGTGATAAAAGAATAACGGCAATAAAATGCATTTTTAAAATACCTCCCTCATTCCAAAACTAAAAAAAAGAAACTAGTACGCACAAGACTGACGACTGATTTGATAGTATGGTAGTAGTATATAAGTAATACATAGTATATCCTTATATTACGACGAGGATAATATGCAGAATGAATTTTTTTTTATCTGGTGGATTGTGGTTGCGTGGAATAACCCATATATTTTTTTAATCTATATTTTTCTTTAAGTAATTCCGTTGGCACTGGGTTCCTTGCGCTCAAGAGCGGAGCCAGCAAGTCCGTGGCCGTGGGAGAATAACTTATGTATCTGTTGTCGACAACCAGGAGGATATATACTTAGTTCGAGAAAAGAGGGTTGACTTCTGTAGACCTCCTTGTTGATTCCTTGAGCTTTGCTTGGTACGACGACGATGCGAATATTATTATATAATATGATTTAATATAGTGTAGCCAGAGAGCCACCCAACTGAAAATATAGGCGAGAGGGGATGATGTGAGCCCATATAGAAATATAATCGCGTAGAAAACTGATTGAGAAGTTGAATCGAAAACTGTTTTAGTGTTTTTTTAAAAACAACAATCAAACAGAGTTTTGCGAGTTTAAAGAAGTAGTAGAGTAGACGTAGCAGTAGTAGTAGCCTCAAACTTGAGGATAACTGATTACTAACCAACCAAAAAACCACACACCACCCTGCAGAATTATCAGATCAGATGCTTTTTTGAGAGTCGGAGGGGAACTTATAGGAGTGGAAAAATATATTATGTATGGGTCATGATGATGATGCGTGTGTATCTCTTGTCATTCGAAAATTCTAATTCTAGAGCAGCAGGAGCAGCAGTAGTGATGTGATAACGTTCGCCACGACGAAAATCTCGACGCTCGAGATGGTATACACATATGCATGCATTTTTAAGCAGAAGAGCATCATTTTTTTGAAAAGATGTTAACATGTCTTTGTGTGCTACACGGCACTACCACTACTACCCCAAGTCTTGAACTTAAACGTCTTATTGCTACGCAGCAGTACTAACTAACTACTAAATACTTCTCTGCTTGAAACTTTTTGAAGTCTGAGAAAATGTAGCAATATGTGATATAAGTATATAGCAATCCATATAGGAACATGTGGCATGTTCCATGAATGTTATTTCAAAAAGAAAAAAAAATCATCAACACCGGTTTCAGTGTCGTCGAGAGTTGGGAGCGAGAGTATCTCTGCTGATGGGTAAATGTGTAGAGAGAGAGAGGTTGAAGGAGAATCTGTATGAAAATGTTGACACAGCGGAGGTGATGTTACACCAACCACGCAAGAGGAGTAGTAGTAGTAGTATACAATTCTTGAAACACGGGCAAATAAACTTTTGGATCATTAGGGTAGCTAGCATTTTGTAGGAAGGCGAAGAAGGAGAGAGAGAAAGAGAGAAAAAAATGTAAGACAAGCTGGCTGTTGTGGCTCACTGACTACATTATACATTCTGAGAACAATAATAACGTTTTCGAAAGACGAAAAAAAAATGTTAAGGTGTGTCAATGCTCAGAGCTCATCGTCGTCACGTCAGTGCTCAAATTTTCAGCTGGGAGCTTTAAACGCACAAAAGTGTATGTATATATATATAATATAATATATATTGGTGATGCCATGTTACCTCCAAAATTTCAACCCGAAGCGTCTTTTTGCCTCGGCAACGCAAGTACGATAACAACTACATAACTAAGTTTATATAGACCTTCTGAAAAAGATTTATTTCTCCGAAGATTGTTTGGTTAAGTGAGACCTTGGCTATAGAGCATCAGGCAGGAGCAACAGAGCTAGCTCGCTCAATAATATGGAGTACGCGTGATAGATTAGAGAGCCACACACGACTTGGCTGTGTGGAACTGATGATGAGATGGGTGATGATGAGAAAACCTGGGCCATGACATGACTTTTCCGATGGTACATATTATGGATTATTATTATTATTCTTCTTGAGCCTTCAGTCATGCAAATATTTTTGTTCCCTGTTCCGTCGTCACACTTACTTATATATTGGATATTGACTAGTAGCTTCTTCGCCGTGTCAGAATTCCAATTTGTTTCTGCCGAAAGGGGTTTACTAATTAACAAGAGAAGGCAATTTTTTTTCTTGTGCAAATCCTGTTTCAAATTGTACGTACAGCTGGCTCATATCAGTGGATATGGATGACCTGCCAATATAATATTACGTTGAGAAAACTAACATGTTCGTCGGATCTTTTTTTTTCTACGTCTTGATGAAACGCGGTTAAATATATGTATGCGATGTTGCTAAAATACTTGTGTGTAATATTCATTCAACTAATTCAAAATGCGTTGACATTTTCGGCCGAGGAACGGCTGAATTGGTATTAATATGGTAGCAAAAAAAAATACGACGACGGGTAATATACTCAAGATAGCGGAGGGTTTTGAAGGAGTTTTTTTTATTAAATGTATCTTAATAATATTACTCTCATAATGTTCGCAAGTAAAAAGTAAGCCTCCTCGTCGTGCTGATGTAAGTATATTTTGGTGGACGAGCGACCGAGTTTTAACAAACTCATCTTATTACTACATACACCAAGCAAGCTCCGGTTTCCCGTGTTGATCCAGATAGGAAGGTATATTATATAACTAATAATATACGAGACGACGACGCGGACGGTTTATATTATATATCAAAACGGTCTCAATGCCAAGATTTAAAGTGGTATGTGCCTCTCTCTCTCTCTCTCTCTCTCTCTCTCTCTCAGTTAGCTTAGTCAGCAGTAGTTTCAGGATGAAGGAGCAGGAGGAGCACCAAGAAGAAGTACAATGAAGAGAGTCGAGTGGAGAGATGATATGAGGAGTGAAACAAGCTGGTTGCCTGCCACACTTCACACACTGGTGTGTGATGGTATATGTGCCCCCCCCTCTTCCTTGTAGAATGCTGGTGGTGGTGGTGGCGGTGATGTGGTGGTGCAGAGGGGATTCATGTTTAGAGTGAAGTCAGCAGTTATTTTCTGTCGAACATAATATGAAGAACACGAAACTGCACTGCATGTGTTCACTTCTTGATGAATAGGAAAGGTGAGCTGCTTCCATTTCATGGTAGGAT
>JAANSN010001721.1:0-30409 GCA_036850665.1 Dicranocentrus wangi
GGTAAGGGGTGTCGTATTTTTTTGGAGGCTATTCTTTCTTTCTTATGCTATGCCTGCAAAAAATTGGATGGCTTCGTTTGGTCATTTCGTCAAGCATCATCATATCATCTAATCTTGGTAGGATCGGTTCTCTGATATTTTTTTGTACTTCCATTTCACCACACCATGTACTCAACGCATACCACTGCCACTACGTTCGTAATAAACGTTGTGTTTTTTTGACTTCACACTTGGCACCACACACACACACACTACTAGCCGATTTCATTCGTATTCATTCATACTAACTATATAGTATCCTAGCGGTACACAGAAAAGCAGCAGCAAAGTAGCAGCACTATGCTTATGCTTATACATATTTCCACAATATGTGGAATCGGCAATATTGGCATAGGTATATATACAAACTTTTTGTTAACACACTTTGGTTTGATATAATATATTCCTATCCATACATCCCGTTTCCCGTTCCTAATGCTCATCATACAATTATTATTGTTTCTGCTGATCTCAAATTATGAAACGTCTCAAGATCCAATTTTGTAAGTAAGTAAAAAAGATCCAAACCAAATCGTCTGGTCTGTGTAGCAGTTCTCCATGATGCATACTTACCTACATTAACATTTTGTATAGGTACACTAGGTACAGTAGTAGTGTGCAGTGCACTCTTCTCGCACATTGTACTTATGTAGTACACATACACATACACAATTTGCATCTCTAGTCTCTACACACACACACACCACGAATGAATAATAGTAGTATTCTGTGTCTGTTGTGTTGTGTGATGAGATGATGAGCTTAGTTATTACTGGTTCTCCTTTCCCACTTCAGGATTCTCACAAAAAGTGAGTATCTTTTGTTCGTCCTCTTCCTAATTCTTGTAATACTTTTTGGTTGGAAGATTGTGTCATGCTGCATTTTCCTCTTCTTTTTCTCTGCTGCTGTGCTGTGTAAAAAGTGAAATGAAATTGATTAAACTTTGAAATAGTTCAACTCTAGTGACTCGGCCATCTCAAATATTGGTAAGGATTAAAATAATAGTATGTTTATTGAATATTTGTGGACTATGTTTACTGAGTTAATTATGAGGAGGTGGGAGGAAGAAGCATTAATTTGTGTTTTGAGTTGAATTAATAATAATAGTGGAGCCAGGGTCAGGAGTCATTATTATTGATCATAATATATACATGAAGACGGGCGAAAGTGTTTGGCTGACATGAGCAGTCATAAGAATATTAGATAGTGTTTTTTAGTCCTCGCCTTGATTTCAGAGTGTGGGATGCAAAAGTCAGTTGAGGTCGAGGTCATAGGTCAGTCTCTCGCTAACCACAACAGGTGTGTTGTGTGTTTGTTATCGGCAGTAATAATCCATACTTCAAATTGGATTAGAGGCATGGAATTTGCATATACTATGAATATTATATTATGACTATGACTAAAGCCAATAGTCAACTGTCAACTGCTGTTACTGTTGACTGTAACAATGTCGTTAAAAACTAATAATTCGTAGGTCCATAAAAGGTAACTTGGTTCGTTACTTTAATGCCATGATTGAATGAGAATTATGAGTATTATGCTATGTGGAAATTGGGTGGCCTCCAATCCAATGTTTGTTTGCTTGATCGAATCGAAGAGGGACTCAAGTCCACACCTGCCTTCCACTCGCTCGTTATACATTTGCCAATTTCAGTACGTCTCTTCTAACCAACCTCGAATCACCATCGTAAGTCGTGCATGCATTGCATTAGTTAGTATTGAACCAATGTTTGTTTGCTTGATCGAATCGAAGAGGGGCTCAAGTCCACACCTGCCTTCCACTCGCTCGTTATACATTTGTCAATTTCAGTATGTCTCTTCTAACCAACCTCGAATCACCATCGTAAGTCGTGCATGCATTGCATTAGTTAGTATTGAAGGCGGAGGCATCTCAATCTCTTGCGACTGCCTGCTGGCAGTAATGATAATTATGAGGATTGGAGCTTGTTAGGTAATGTGGATACATTACGTGTTTGCAGTCCATAGATAGTTGTTAGTTCCCACTTGTTGGATGCAACAGAAAGTTGGAAAGTTCATTGTCCACTGTTGGAAACAATTTCCCGTGGCGCGCGTCGCGTGGCGTGTACTGTGTACTGCATAATCGAGAGTTCTCACGTTTGGTGATAAAGGTGAAAAAGGTCTGTAGTTTAATTAGTTTAGTGCATCTTTGTATCGACAAACTGAGTGACAGCTGACGTTTAGTAAGCATGTGTAAGCAAGAAACATGCTGCGTTGCGTATTGATGATCTGATCAGGAGGATCAACCTTCTTACTAATAATGATAATCATAAATTTTTATTATTTTGCTCTTTCCAGGCAGATGCAGCAACACAGGGAACAGTCACAGTTACGAGACTATAAATATATAAAGTCAACATCAATTGTTGTAAAAAGTGTAAAATATTGTAAATACAGCTAAGCCACGAGCAACGAGCAGTTTTGTATCGAGAAACCCAGAAACAGTGTCTTACAATCAAATAATTCGCTGGTCACTCACTTTCCTCTCTCAGTATGGTAAGAAAGATGAAACTATCAATCAACTAAGGCATCCTGTGGTGCCAGTGCCGATCCTCTAGTAGTAAATCGGTTAAGCGAATTTCAGAATTGGCTTAATTTATGTGTGCGGTTTTCATGTTTACGTTCAAGTTGTAAGATATCGTACCAACTTGCTGATAATACCGGCAACTGGAACCGAGATAAACCCTCTATAGCCAGTTAAATGCAGGAAGGACTTGAATTGTTGAAGCGTCAAACCTCCGGAGTCCAATGTTGGAAAGGATTTGCTACTTTTAACAATTTGTCCGCGTCAAAGAAATATTTCTGGTATCAGCTAATACTAGCACCGCAGTAATGGACGAGGTAACAGATTCCGAAAGTTTTTTTTTAATAGGGTTTGTGTTCGCTCATTTTTTGTACTCACATTAAGCATTGCGATGTATGTACTTGATTTGTAGGAAAGGTTCGTTGGATTTCCTGAGAATGACCAGGTACGGTCGGCAGTGCAGGAAAAATTGACACGACTAAATTCTGCAGTTACCAAACTCTTGAATGAACCCTCAAGGTCAACTTTTAATACTGCTAGCACAGTTCCACAGACTACTAGAAAGCGTACAAATAGATTTTTAAAACGAAGTGAAGGATTGCCATCTGATGTCCGTTCCGGCCCAGTTAAAGCTCAACTTCCTGGAAAATGTCAAACTACAAGTACACCTGCATGTGTTGTGCCTGTATTATCTCCACGCGATATTGCAACTTCAACTGTAGTAAAAAATGACAAAAGCGAAGGTTGTAAATTCATTCGTAGTTCACAAATTCAAGAATCCGTAGAGGCTTTAAATAAAACCACCGAACCTTCTGAAGATGAAATTGTGCGGCAGCAGCAAAAAATCGTCACCTCTCGTCAGCAGGTCTCAAATACGATCAGTGGACCTCCCAAAAGGGTTAATAAATTTCTTAAGATTAACTCAACCAAAGATCTAGAAGATGCAAGCAAGACCTGTGTTAATTCACCAGCTGAAGTGATGAAGCAAACTACGATATTAGACATAGCTCAATCTGAATCAAACTACAGTATCCTACCATCATCGACCGTTAAAAAAGAAATTTTAGTCAATCCTGCCTTAACGACTCAGCTGGCAGGGTCATCTGTTGCAGAGTTGACTACCTCTCCCTTGAAGAAGGAGCCCTTTGTAGATGGAAAAAATATTTCTTCAACGAAACTAGAAAAAATTGAAACTGAACCATCCCAGGTAGAACCCCATTCAACCGCGTGTGATGAAGAAATGCCTGCGCTTAGTCAGGAACTAAGTAAAACTGAACTAGTAGAGACGAAGGCCATTACGAACAAGAGTAAACAACCTTCCCCTGTCAAACGAACCGTTTCAACTCCAGAACTTAGTTTTCTGACCGCCCAGACATCGCGTTCAAAACGTGTGATTGTACCTAATAAACGTTTTTTCTCAACTGATAATGATCCGCCTCCAGTCTTAACAAAACAGGAGAGTACAACCCCGAGTAAACCTCAGAAAGTAGCAAAATCGTCTCCCATACGCACACGGCACCTTTCGAAACAGTCTGCACCCGCGACTGTGGCTAAACCTGTGGAACCAGTGGCAAATAAAAAACTCTTAACTTCCGAGTGTACAGCTAAGCACAAACGGAAATTTAGTACCGATAGTAGTAAAGAAAGCGCTCTTACAATGCCTGAAAAAAGTGAGGAGCTCTCAAAGTCATCTTTAATTCCACCAATGCCATCCTCAGAAAGTAATGAAAGACCGCGTAGAACGATAATACCAAATCGTAAATTTTTCTCGGATGGTGAGCCTGTGAAAGAACCGTCTCCCAAGAAAGTAGAAATTGTGGAACCCCCCAAAAAGCGTAGAAAGTCCGAGAAAATGGTTCACAACGACAATGCATTGAATGAAACGTTGCTCCAGGATATTCCTGTTACTGATAATAAAAATGGGCTTCCGGAAGTCCCTGGCAATGTTGATAGCCTTGCATCGAAGTAAGTTAAACCGTGCACTTTTATAAATTCGCCAATTTATTCATGTATATTGATAGATTAGATGGATACTAATCTATAGACTTGTGTGTATTAATCTGATTATGATTGATTTTGTAGCGTCGTACCAAATAATTACGAAGCTGCAGCCTTAAAATCCCAAGCTTCCGAGCCCCAAGTAAACGGAAGGTGTGTGGAAGCCGAAGCTAAAGTGGATGCTAAGGTACGATAATAAGTTCAATTGGCACGGGAAAGATGATGAATGATATATCTAATTTAAAAAAGTACCTATATATATTATATGATTTAATGCGGAACTGACAGTCCGACTTCCTTGACAAGTGTCATGAGATCGATAGCAATTAATTAATATCAAACGTATTTTATTTTATGCAGATTCCCGAACCTGATGAAACTGATGTTGACGAGGAACAAATTAGCGTTTATAAAGGGAAACCTGTGTTCTGTAAGAATATATGCATAAAATCTGAAACTTGAAAGATTTAATGATTTTTAGTATTGCATTACTATTGTAAGAATATTGTAATTCAGGGGGAACTTGTATCATAAAGATGGCAGACGGAATGTCAAACGAAATTGATAAACAATCTAGTACTAACAATACGAGCGGACTTCTGTGCTGCGGAATTTGCACGAAGATTAAAAAATATCACAGTATTGTGGAGGTAAAACATTTTCATTAGGATCCTATTTTCATACGAACACATTTATTCTAATTCAAGATCTTAAACGTATCTTTGTTTACATGATTTAGAAACGAAAACGCGGCTCATTTCTTTGCTCAGACTGTATCATTGTAGTCACAAAAATATTTCAGCTAGCACTGAAAGCCAAATCATTTACTTGCATAATTGGTAAGCGGTTTTATATAACGAAATGGTTTTATTTAGTTTTTAGTTTGTATTATTATTTATTCTTTTTTTACATAGCAATATGTAATAAGCTTCTAATCGTAATTCTTTGTGGGGTTTCAAAATGCTCCTAAATGCAGGACCACCGGTTTGTGAGGGATCTTGTCCTCTTGTTATTAATCCTGCTGACCAGTTTTGCCAGGCATGTTTTGCAAAAGCCTGCTTGAAAAATCTGCCAATGAAGGATGATGTGTACTTCAAAATTTGGAGGTCCATACCGCCAATGTCCAGAGGTTGTGTGCCCACGACACCACCGGTAGCTAATCCGACAAGCCCATACGTGGGGAAATTTGTCAGCGTTAATGGAAGTGGCGAAATTACATCGTCATGTCACTATTACAAATCCACTGGAGGAAAGAAAGTGGATCCAAACCGAGATGGGCACACTGCTGAGGATTCCAACTCAAATGATGCAATTCAAAATGGCGAAGGTAAGAATGAATATAGATTACATTAACTCTGAAGCATTAAAATGTGTAGTTATTATATTGCGATATTATTATAAAGATTGTAATATTTTTTTGTTTTTTAAAGATCTCAACAGTGCTAGGATTAGCACTTTTTCACATAGGACTGAATCTTCTACTAACTGTGAAAATACGATTCCTTCAAAAGCTTCTGATGAATCTCTTATTTCTGATAAAAATAATAAACCTAACGGAGTCTCTAAGGAGGAAGTAAGTTGGAAAAAAAATAATACAATATTTTTATCCTTTCCTTCTCTCCTATGAACGAGGAAAGGCTCACGATTAAAGTTGATGATGGAATGATTGATACTGATGACAGATATTATTGGGCAGGCAGATCAGCCAGGAGAGGGTGAAGGCAGTTGTTGATCCAATTTTGAAGCCAGACCTAACGGATATAGATATAAATGGATTTCCTGTTGTCGTTTCGGGTCCTGCTTACCCTCGAAAGCCTCTCTGCTTCCTCTGTGGCTCTGCTGGAATAGAACAAGTATTTTTATTTTGTTATTTTTTGTTTTGCTATGCTTGCGTTTGCGTCTGTGTCATTGCTTCCTATGTCCTATTTCACGAATTTAAATCGAGACAAATACCCCATAATGTAACTTCCATAAAATGGTGCATTATTATTTGCATTGCTTAGTTCGATTCTAAACTTGCATTACCGATTCAGTAATTAGTTTACACTTAGTAAAGTACAACCTTCAAATGAAAGTTAGTTCTACACTCACTTTCCTATCCCATCCATAGTCTATGCGTTGAATTATAAGACTAATGGAATGGTTAAGTAGTAAGTTTTTCGTAGTTTTAAGACTGATTGAAGATGGGATTGTGGTCCTCAATCTGGATTTGTCAGTATATTCCAGCGTCGTGAAAAATGGACAATTGGGAAGAAATGATTGTTGAAAATGTTGTCTAGTCTGACAACTAACAACCGCGCAACAATTTCATGCTGACTGTTGACATTTAAATTGTCTTGTCAATTGCTTATTCTTCTCGTGCGTCAATATTACTTACAATGAAATGAAATGTGATACCTGGAAAGAGTTCACCTCCTATATCCTAGAATAATACATGCAAATAGTTGCAAAATGTGTTGGAATAAAAAATAATTTTCTATTGAAATCGAAGATACTTAAATAGTCAGTGGTGACATCGTGGCACTTATTAATACAAAAAACTTGCTTTTAGATATTTAACAAAATGTTGCTGAAGCGTTAGAAATTTGTATTTGCAAAAACCTTAGAATAGCGTACATATTTTGAAACCCTATAAAATTAATGTCACTGCATGAATATTTTGGTAGGGACTAGGGACCAGGACCATTTAGCTTTTCAGATACTGCCGGCGGTTCATTATTGCATTACTCGCATTTATTGTTGCTTCGACGGTTTCTGTCTACTGCTTTCAACAACAAGTCCAAAAGTAATAGTTATTTTGTAATATAGTAATAACAGGGGATTTATTAATGTAATGCTATTCATTTTAACGCCACATGCTACAGCTACTACGGGTTGCTAGCATTCATTACCGACCATTTTGTCGTCTTGTGTGTCGACCGTTTGTGTAATTTCATGGATTGGATTCAATGAAATGTCAATTCTTTTGCAGCTTATATTTTGTAGCATGTGTTGCGAACCATTTCATCCGTACTGTGCTGGAGATGATTTACTTATGGATACATATATTGCGAGATGTGGCGATTCCAGGGACAGCGTGGGTTGTCGTTCTACAAACGATTCAAATAACTCAGACAGTTGTGAGCAACTACCAAATGCCAGTACTGAGGAAAGTGTGACCATTACATCAGCAGGACACCCATTTGCAAATACCGGAGCCAGTGAAAGGATTGCCATTTCTAGAACAATGTTAAACTGGACATGCAGGCGTTGCATCAGTTGCAAAGCATGTAATGAATGCATTGGGCAGAAGGAGTTAATTCGGTGCAGTCGGTGTCAGAACCCATTTCACTTGCAAACCTGTATTGATAAAATGTTTTTGAATAAAATCAAGAATTGGGACAAACTCAAAAAGATATGGACCTGTGACAAATGCTTGAAATGCAAAAGTTGTGGGAAAAATATTGAGCCCAACAGAAAATTGCATACTATTCAAGCCGCTGCGAGCGAAGACGATTCGGACGATGAATCGAAACATAAAAAGTCTACTCAAGGTAGCTCTTTAATGCTTTGCCTTGAATGCTTCAAGCAACACAAGAAAGGATCATTTTGTCCATTTTGTGAGGTCTGTTATGATGACAATGACTGGGACTCAAAGGTGCTCAAATCTAACATTTTATAGTTTTCTCTTTAACAGGTTATAAACGTATTCAATCAAACTAAATTTGTATTGATCTATGATAATACTGCAGATGATAGAATGCTGTAGATGTAGTCGATGGATCCATTCAGCGTGCGAAAATTTAAGCGATGAGCAATATTACATACTGGGTACTTTACCTGAGTCCATAGAATACGTCTGCAGGTTAGTTGCCCTATGTTATGATTAAACGAAAGGTGTGCACAATATTATGCTATATACATACATAGGTACCATTACCATATTCATTAATATAAGTATATCTCTGCAATTTGTCTTGCTTAGACTTTGCGAACCTATGGATATTCCAATTTGGTATGAAGCAATTCAGTCTCAACTTCTGAAAGAATGCAACTCTGCCGTAAGACTCTTTGAAAAGAAGGTGTTAGGACAGCTTCGAAAGAAGCGAGCGTCCACTGAAATAAAGCCTTCCTACGTCTGCAATTTGTTTGGAACAACATCTGCCGATGAAAACGTCGATCATCGGACAAATGAGTCGACTGAATGCAGGGAGTTTACTCGTAGTCGTACATCTACTAAGGAATTGGAGAAGCAATCTCGTACTAAAGAATTGGAGAAACAATCTTGTTTGAGACAAAATATCAGAAAATCAGTGTCATCTAAGGAGATGCAAAGTTGTAAAGTTTATGTGAGAGATTTTGTTAAATATCCTATAAATGCTGAAGAGTCATGGTATGCGTTGAAGGCACAAGGAATAGAGTTTTTGCGAGACTTCAGAGAAGTAACAGATTATCAGTACCTGCCGAAATCACCAATATATACTACTCCAGTAAAAGTTAGCACTCCAACAAAATATGTCTCATTAATATCGGAAAATGTTCGTAAAGGAATGAACTCGGTGGAATCCTTGTGCGCATTCTACGCGCTGATGATAAGAACAGTTCAAGATATTAGTGAAAGTGACTATGAAGAAGAAACAATGGCCGAATATGTAACACAAGTCATCAAGGAAGTTTTTCCGTGGTTTAAACAAAGTCTTCAATCTCCCGGTGGTGTAAGCGAAAGCAGTATTGTAACAGAAGTCCCTGAGTCGGAGGATCACTACAGTAGTGATGAAGATTCACCCTGTAACATCTCAATCAGAGATGCATTTAAGGAGATCTATTGGGATGTTGCTGATTTTTTCGACGATCGGTTATGTATACTGTGCGGTGAGGTAGGGGACTTTCCTCCGGATACATGCGGTCGTCTTCTGTGGGCAGGAGCTAATGAGTGGATTCATTGCAATTGCGCAATTTGGTCGTCGGAGGTTTGGGAGTTAGACAACGGGGCCTTACAACAGGTTGGCGTATCTTTCCTAATCAAAGTATTGAAATTAACATTTGTTGCAGTTAATAACTTTGAAACCCTCCATTTTAAGGTTGGAGCAGCTTTAATACGAGGCAGAACACTGCGTTGTGCAGTTTGTGGGGATAAAGGAGCAACTGTGTCATGCTGCAATAGTGGATGTAAGAGATCGTACCATTTTATGTGTGCAATGACTGAGAAATGCTTCCTATTGGAGGATAAAACAATGTTTTGTCCGCATCATAAATTAACTTCAAAGCAAGAAGACAATATTCAGTACGATATGAAGGTAAACTGAAATTCAAAATGGCTTTTATGATAAAGTATCCAAAATAGCTTGATATTTGAATGTGGTCATTTTTGTAGGTTGGTCGAAAGGTGTACGTGGATTTAGATTGGATACATAAAAGGGGAATAAAGGCTAATGTAGATAACTTAAAAGTTTTTATCGGATCGCTCAAGATAATTAACTTGGGTAGTCTGGTCCCTATTTCTGTTATTCATGAGGAGTGGGCTGACCCTGGCGTAACTTTGCTGACACCTGCTAATTTCAAAGCTCATCGAGTCTTTTGGTCGCTAGATGATACTTGGCACAAAGACTGTTACACTTTTGAGACCAAAATTAGTGATAATGGATTTAATGAAAAAGTCCATGACATTGGTGTAAATTTGGTAGTGGATCATACCAAGTCCGAAGATAGCGTACGAAATGGGATGGAATGTGTTAGCAAATACCATGTCTGGCTTGCACAGGCGCCGAAATACATTGATGAACATTTTGTAGACTGGTTTTCTCCGTGCACAGAGGAGTTTATTGCAGACGATGATGACTTCTACGGTATCGGACTTGGTTCAATTCGTGGTAAAGGGAGAAGTTCTCCATCCTCAGTTTCATCATTAGGAAGCCTGCACAAACTTCCATGTAAAAGTCGCATCCGCAGTTTATATTCATCAATGTCAAGGAATGACGAAAGTGAATTGGACAACACAGATACTATGTCTGTCGAAGCAGACACGTGCTCAACTTACGGGTCCGATAGCAGCACCCCAAAGTCGAGCCAGACAACAAAGCTCAAAAGACGCCGTAGTTCTTGCAAAACAAGGAGAAGTCCACGAAAACGGGGTCAGGTGACTTCAAAGAAGAATACTAGTCCTAGAAGACGAAGTATGAGGAATCTCCGTATGAGCGACATTCAGGTTGACGTTAAAGACAGTTGCAAACCCCATGAAGAAAGTGATAATGACTCTGGAGTCGCAGAAAGTTGGGACGGTGACAAACTACGCTGCAGAGTTAATCTTTTGAGCCAGTTCAATGATTCTGTGGATGACGACGCTAGTTCAAGCGTAAAAAGTCAAATGAATCTCAATGACACTGAAACAGTCAATAGCGACACTATGTCCGAATTATCCAGCTTTACCGCTGATCAAGTCATTACTCAGGAGGATAAAGGGAGTCAGATAAACGATTTCATAAAAGGGAAACAAGAGGTAACAGAGTAACAGTACCACAACGTAATTTTTAATTATCTAATCACTTAACGATTGCCCTCTCACAGTCAGTAAGGCATTTGTATGCCCTTAATAATATATATCCTCATATATCATCGGCTCTTGTAGGTAACTTCTGCTGTTATAAAGTACGAAATGAAACGAGGAAATGCACTGTCCGGTTTTCATTCTCATGATGTCAAGTCCACATGGATGTATTTATTTGAAAACGTGTCTAAATGTAGAATTAGTCAAAACTTGAAATCGCTAATTCATCCAACTCTTAATGTGGAATCGTCTGGTTAGTAGTTATAAAGGAAACTTTGAGTATATCCTTGAGAAAATATCCACTTCAGACTTCCTCACTTTAAATTTTAGGCAGGATCACAGATGTGGAAATGGCAAATAGCTTTCGAATGTTGGGAATAAGTCATCGGTCCGTGCAATATCTTTTAGAACAGCTGCCTGAAGTATTCAATGTAGCTAATCGACATGAGTTTCGATTTGCTCGTCAACCGCGTCTGGATCCCGATAACGAAGACGCACCAGTACCGATAAACAGTTCCGGTTGTGCCAGAACACAAGGTTTCAACGGGAGAAAGCCATTTGATATGTTTGGTTGGCTTGCGTCAAAACATCGAAAAGTGTCCATGACTTGTACTCTGTAAGTCCGTATAGTCATTAGGATTAGTCCATCACATCAGACTACCTTAAATTAAACAGCACTTCATGTATATAGAGCTGAAGAAACGTCAAGGAGTCAGGGGCTACCAATGACCATGCGATTTCGGGATTTAGGACAAAGGGCAAGTCGACGGTTTGCGGTGGTTAGCTCAGATATTCATGGTCGTGGGTTATATGCTCGCTGTGATGTGGAGAAGGGTGATATTATTATTGAATATGCAGGAGAGGTAATATTTTAAATAAATATGCATTTGTTTATTATGCAGCTCGACATAGATGTATGATTTCAAAATGTGCTATAATCGTTATACAGGTAATTCGGCCATCTTTAACGGATTCGCGTGAAAAGTATTACGAATCTAAAGGAATTGGATGCTACATGTTCCGAGTTAAGACACAAATTATTGATGCCACTATGAGAGGAAATGCAGCTAGATTTATTAATCACTCTTGTGAGGTATGTGTTGATGCCCATTATTGTAGCCATACTCATCCTTGACTTGACTTTATATACCTTCAATCTGTAAACAACGTTTTTTTTGCAGCCCAACTGTGAGGCAAAGACTGTTCGAACCCTTGGTAAAGATCGCATTGCAATATTCGCGCTACGGAGGATATTTAAAGGAGAGGAATTAACGTATGATTACAAATTTGAAAGGGAAGACGATAATAAAATACCATGCACATGTGGTGCAGCGAGATGCAGGAAATATTTAAATTAATGTTCTGAATTCAAACTGTTCGTCCCTTTGACTCAAACTATATGACAATGATTATTTTGTGATGAAGTAATTCTTCTACCAGATTACCGTTTAATATATTGTTAGGTGTTTTTTGTAGTTTTCCCGTCTATTATATGTATGACTGATTTGTAGTTAGTTTGTGAGCAATCTCGGGTATTTGATTTAACCTGGCTCTGCAGTAGTAGTAGTAAATTTATATTATGACAATAATGTGACGACGATATTGCGAGTATGTTGTGACTCTGCACACTATTTTAAATTATATTACCACTCAATAATTTGTATTGCTTTAATGATTAAATTACCACAAAACCGGTTTGATAGACTGATATCAGATTTGCGGGTACTTTTAAACTATTAATCTTTTTTAAATAAACTTAATAAATTTGTTTGTTTTGTTAATGCAGTTTTACCACCTCTGTGTAATTGTGATTATTATTTACTAAAACCAACAGGCTTGGTAGACAGCATACATATCGGGCAGCTTTTGTGATTTGTCTTCACTCATACTCGCCTGTTCCGATTTCTGATTCAATTTGTAGACTAAAGCGATACTATGGTTCGATAAGATGGGCTGCGTTCTGAAGGGCCAGCCTAGTAAGTCCGTCGGGGCTAATGGCTCATGGCTCAATTTCGAGAAAATATTTACCACGTGCCCTACAACAACACAGAAATAAAACGTATATCTTAGTTGGTTTAGTTATCAGGAGCATCAATCGGAATGTTGCATGCAGTAGTTTTTACGTTGTCGAAACATATTCTCCGAATCGCTCCCTGTGTGTACAAGTATCTCTGCAGAATGTCCTGTAATCTTTCCAATTTACGCACTTGCATGACCAATAGATATTTTCTCTTTTAATGGATTTTGTGAAGAAATGGTATGCTCGCGCATGACTACAGCTTTGAACGATAGCTATAAAAGACCAAAGGGATAACATGTGAATTTCCTAAAAAATATTTCCTAAAAATCATGTTTACTCGTATGGTATGTCAATATAATATTGCACCGGTTACGTACATTCAAAGACTCGTGAAAGCTCATTACTGTCCCTTGAGTTTCCCCGATATGTTGCAGGATTATAGCAACTCACTTGATTTCTGCCACCATTAGCTTGAAAATGAAAAGCCCAGGCATTAAAAGTAAAAGTCATTCTCGTTTTCTCTAAAAGATTTGCTTACAATTAATTTGATAAACTTACGATAGAAGTCAACGTGGCCGATTGGATCATACACTCCAACAGCACTGGTATGGTATGCGTCTACAAATTTTGCGTCGCTTTTATCCAGGCGTCGTTTAACATCTGGTCCAATAAATGCTAAAAATGCAGCATCTAAAGCTGTGGAGAAAAATATTTTAATTGAGAATCGGCCCTCCCTCAAGTAATCATGTGTGTTGTTTCCTCAAATAGCTAATCAGGATCTGATCAATACGCATACCTGTGATTCTTCCAATTTTTTGACCATATTTGGAATTGATAAGGTCTCCAGCATACCCAGCGGCTTAAATGTTGGAAATGTCACATAATGTTAAAATAAGTCCATATATCCTGTAATTGTAGTGTTATGATCAAATACAACCAAAGAATACCGTGTGCTCCTAGAGAATGGCCAACAATGTGAATCTGAGATAAATCGGAAACTACACCATTGAACCACAAGTACTCAATCAACGTCGCGACTTTTTCGCCAACTCTGAACGCATTTGTCGTTACTGCTGGGTACAGAAGCAGAGTCGGCTTACGTCTTGGTAATGATAATATTTCCCAGTCTACCACTATTACTGTGTTGCTTGTCTCCGTAAGGTACGCTAAAATAAACCCAACATTTATTTATTTAATCGTAAAAGCAATAAGACAACATAGAATATTTAGCTATTGAATAATTTTGAAATCTGTCAAATCCTCCTGAGGCGAGGAACTGAAAGCCACAATTCTGATAAAATGGATTTATCATACCGTCTTTAGTTTCCGTTCCAAAAACATAATTTGGTCCAGACTGAAATCCATGAATAAGTATATTTACATTTACACTCTGTGGTACTTCAAAGATTCCTTGCGAACCAGCATTTTGGGTTAGATCAATCCTCAGGGAATGGTTTAGATTCCTGAAAAAAATCGTTTCACAAGCGAAAATGGCGAGATTAACGGACGGAACCGTTGTGTGAGAGCAACTTCACAATAACCTAACATTGTCCTTGCTAACCTATGATCTTGGTAGAGGAAGAAGTTTACTTCGTCCAAATCACTAGATAACACATCTACAACATTATTTAAATTTAAAGCTCTTTGATTTGAGTTTTCCAATTGAATTGCGTCATATTGTGCCCTTGCAAACTCAGGACTAAATATTTTCCAAGGGTAGCGCGTTCCCGAAATTGTTACTGGTGAGATGGCAGAGATAAAATCTGGAAAATAAGGTGGCATAGATTATATATGTGGCATTAATGGTAATGGTGACTGCAGAATTAATTTAGGAGAGATAATTGGCCTGGTTGACTGTGTAAACACTAAATACGATTAGTGGGGAATAATGAGATTTCTACCTGTTTCAAGATCCACAATAACCTTCTTAATGTCTGTATTTGCTGTCAGCGTATCCCTCAGGATTCTGGAAGGAAGTAACGACATTTCCCTTCCCAGTCCAAAACAGTTTGAAGTTGCTAATAAGATATATACAATTAGCGAAGGTCCTCCCGGCATTTTGAAGTTTTCTAATACTGCAACGGAACGAAGGTTGATGCGATTCTAGCCAGGCTATGACAAAATAAATTGGAATTACATGACTTCAACCCGGCACACTAGGTGGAAAGTTAGGTATGCACTGCCTAACTTGGGTACTTAGGTATGTCTGTCGATTACCTTTCTGCCAGTCGTATTATAAGACTACTTCTTTGTCAAGTGTCAAGAAAGATGACAACGGCAATGAGGACCTAACCTAAGTAGTCGGAAGTGTGGCAACCGCACACAGAGTTCGCACACTTCTCAACTTCTCACACACTTGCCATACCCCCTTCGAACACTCACACCGGAAAATAATATCCTTTGACACCTTACTCTCATTATTGTGCATCAATGTTATCGTTTATAGTATCCCTATATTTTTTGTATTTATCTTAACACAAGTCGGGTTGCGTGTTAAAATTCAGTCAGATTGTAACAAACTGACACATTAAAGTTTTTACATACCCCCACGTGTATGCATTTTATGTCAGTGTACAAAAGATTATTGTATTATTTGGTTGGACATGAGTGTCTAATCTAACCTTCAACGCGACTGCAAATCGATTTAGAGTTTACTCAAAGCATATATATACCTTTGTGTGCAGGTAAATATGAGAGGCAGGGGTGCGAATTGCTTTTTTTACCTGCTGCTGCTGACCAATTAAACTTCATTTGTCTTTAGAGATCTTTGATGACATTGACAATGATTTTTTGGAGATACATAGGGCAACTCATGTTGAGTAATATGTATTGACAGAGGTGAACATAGTGAACTATTACTCAATACTTCTAGTCCTGAACAAATCTTGCTTTGCTAGTATATTTCCTTTCCATTTCTGATTGCTCGTGCAAACATTTTTTACTCATGCGACTGACTTTAAAAAATAAAACTATTATTAACAGGTTGTTATCAGTGAGCGAGGCTTCCTTGTTTTGCATGCATGATTTGTATGATGAAGCGAGAATACGAACTCAATTATATACTGATATACACTGTACTACAAAAACTGCAAAAATACTTAATAGTTCCATTGTTAAACTTTGCCGCAGGTAGGCTAGCTAGTGTGCACCTCATTATATAATAGCATCTACGATCTATAATTTGTCCGCAATGTAATTAGGGATGAAACAAACTGTTTTTGCTCTTTGTATGTTAATCCTCCTGTCGACCAAAGAAAGGGTTCAATCTTGCGTTGTCCGTCCGTCCGTACTATGCTTACAAAAACCATCAACCTTGAAGGGATAATGGTAAATGACACGATGATGACTTGAATAGGATATTGTAGTAAGTCAGTAAACTTGGCATTGCAAATTGCAATTGGGTTGGAATATATCTACAATAACACTATGCTAGATATGCCAAACTAGATGTTATCATAGGTAATTATCAACGTGCTCTCATACTCCCATATAAAAAATAAGTCTGACTGAGGATGACATGCCTATGCCTAGATATTTAGATCTCAACTTTAGATTTTGAGATAGAAAGAATTACTTTGTCTTCGCACATCATGTTGATAGGAGTGGAGGAGAGGCCATTATAGATAAATAGAACAACAAACAAAAACGCGTGCATTGTTGTTTTCCTCCAACATTTATCTTGATGTCTGAATGCATAGCTTATGGGCCCTTCATCGTGCGTTATATTACATGTTGGGTTTCGGTAGGACTGTTGTGCACTAAACATAACAGCCTTAATCACCCGACCATACCAAGCTAATGTAAAATCCCTTGTGGTAGTAATGGTTGACAATTCCTTTTGTTTTCCGTAACGTTACTTACGGACTTCTGATCATTAGTACGACAAAACCGCTCAAATCCTTAATAAAATGGCTGAGAAGAGGAATAAGGAATATTCTAAGAGCAGATTTAACCCAAGGTGTATTCGACATCATTTACTGTACGCTGTACATCAGGTGTATGACAATACCTCTGGAAGCAAACTTCGCATTTGGTACAAATACATATGAAACTTGCATTGCAGGCATTCGGCAGTTAATTCTGGCACCATATTAATTTTAAATGTCATAAAACCAAAACCGGTTAGATTTCTCAAATGTTAGAAAATGGAATTTTTGTTCATATACCTATACTTACAATTAGGAGGATGCGGATGCAGCAGAAGACAGAAGATCTATCTGGCAGAAGGCTCCTCCGGTTCATCATGCAGCATTTTTATGGTTTTGCACCGGGAAACCTTCTCACTCTTCTGTTCTGATTGAAATGTAATGTTGTTGTTACAAATATGACGATATAAAAACATCACAGCCAGGTGGAGTTGTGTATAGATAGATAGTTTAAATTTGTTATCCAAGTAAGCAGTAGCTCAAAAGATGAAAGAGAGTAGATTTTAAAATTGTGCGTGCCTCTTCGAAAAGAATACTAACCAGGAATAAGGACATGGACATGGTTGTTTCTCCAAATGGAAGAGATGGAGATGTTTTATGATTAAAGTAGACATTATTATGATACCATAAAAAGTTGATAGTTTTATCCCTTCATCTTTCAATTTTTCTTTGAGTTGCAGTGAACATGCAAACAGTGAACGCTTTAAAGTCTACATCCTTAACGAAGAATTACCAAGATTTGTGTCTATATTTCGTTATAAAAGAGTATACGAGATAATGGCACTTTTATGACATAGCGTGTGACAAGCAAGCCAAGCAACTCTTCAAAACTTGGAAGCGTTTTAAAAATGAGTTTGTGATGATTATAATGCTAAAGAGCTGTGCCAGTGCCAACTGAGCTGTCTAGGCATTGACATTTTTTGACACAAAAGTTACATAAGTTAACAAATAATATGCCATGGCCAACAGCGTTTTTAAGCGGATTTTGACTTGCAAATAATTTTTTGCATGTTGTACTCATTTGTCTGTCGAGTTCAATTTGAGTCTAAAAAAACGCAAGACTTTTATACTTTTTGCAACAACAAGGATAATAAAGAAGACATGGATCTAGTTTCGGATCCGCTGAGCGAGCTTGCTCTACCTGAACCCCCTCCAATTGTGGGAGAGGTGGAAATTAATACGGCAGAAGATTCTCCTATAAATCCTGAATCAGTTAATGGCGGTGGTGATACTTCTAAAGAGTCTGATGATTTAACTGATTCTGACTCTGAAAGAGACATTAAAGTCACCACCAAGAGGAATGATGATGATATCTTCCTTGTACCAAGTGCAATTCCAACGACATCAGTATCACCAGCATCGTCGTCATCATCGTCCTTATCATCGTCTCCCGGAAATAGTCAAGGTCAAAGTGGTGGTGGTGCTCCCGTGATTGTCACAAGCATTAAGCAGGTAATTTGTTGTAACACCTCACTAAACAGTTTCCTGATAATCCTGATGTAATTTTAGGCATGATTACAATATTTTAATGCACAGCAAAATATATTGATTTGTAGTTTGAAAGACCTCCAAAAAGCAAAAAGGAGTTGGAGGAAGAAGATGAAAGAGAGAAAATGCAACTGCTAGTTTCCAATTTCTCAGAAGAGCAGTATGACCGTTACGAGATGTTTCGCCGTTCTACTTTTCCTAAGGTATGTAATCCTGTGATAAGCTCCTCTTTTGGATAATACATAAACTTTGACAATACTAATATTATTAATTGCTGATTTTCAGGCAGCGATCAAAAGGCTAATGCAGACAATAACGGGAAATTCAGTTTCACAGAATGTGGTAATAGCTATGTCAGGTATAGCTAAAGTTTTTGTTGGGGAGGTGGTTGAAGAAGCGTTGGATGCGATGGAAAGAATGGGAGAATCCGGACCTGTTAGACCGAAGCATTTGAGGGAAGCTGTGAGGAGGTTAAGAAATAATAGGGGTTCTGTCCCTCGGTCAAGTACTCGACGTTATAATCCTTTCCCTCTATAAACGCTGTTAATTTTTGATAAATGGTTCTTTGCATTTATGTATACAATTTCTTAATGGATGTATGATCTAGATATAGGTAAGGTATTAAGCCAAAATAATAAATACATATTTATTTAAGTTCTTAACAAAAAGCCATAATGATTTAGCCAATGATGATTAAACCTATATTATAACATCGTATTGGCAGCATTTGAATTTAATGAACAATTTTTAAACATTACCTTTCACGCCAAAAAATATATTTTAAAGACAATACACCTACATTCCTGCAGTATAATAAGTTAAAGTAATTAAATAATAAGTTACAAGTTTTTACTGTCCATCGCTAACATGTAGTTCCAGAAAGTATTTACCACGAGCCCTACAAAATAAGTATTTATTATATCATTTTTTCAAAATATTGAATATATTATTTGTTTATTTATTATGTTGAATACTCACGAATTCGGACAATATTCTCCAAATGTGGTTTTCTCTAAACAATTAGCTTTGCAAGCGGAGAGATATTCTCTCCACGATAGGCATTTGCATGCACTAACCCTTTCAGGTCCTTGACGAATCGAGTAAGTGAAATATTCGGGAGCCCTCGAATGACCGCAAGATCCTGCTGCATCTGTAATATGTTGAGAGTTTGAGAGAAGCTAAATATTATTACACACTGACCAAACTCATCATAGCCTACAAAGAAACTTGGAACATAAAAATGCTTTACCTGACAATCCCCTTGCAAAATTTCCAAATGTTTGCAATGGGTTATCGTAATCACTGAGCTTAATGCAGTTAAATTGATACCGCCCTCCGTTTGCTATATATTTTCAATAGAATTTAATTAACTCTTGATTCAACTGCTATTTTTTCCAATTTATAATTGCACCCACGGTAAAAATCTACGTGTCCAATGTCATCATATAAACCTAGACGACTTGAGTGGACAATGTCTACAAATTCAGCATCCGTCCTATCTAGCCTTCCATCATCAGGAACTCTGGAGAACATTGGGCCTAGAAAGAATTCAAATCAAGGGTTAAATCAAAATTTCTCATTTTCAGGCAGGAATACGATAGGCATGCAAACAATTGAAAAAACGTAATATGGTTTATACTATACATATCGTTATTACCTGCAGGATCTAACCCTTTGTAGCAGAAGAAGGCAGAAAGTAATATCACAATTACGAATTTATTACAGGTTTATCAAACTTGGCTGAAACAAATGGAAATTGAGGGAATGCGGAATGGTGGTATACTGTTAATTATAATTTGTTCTTTAAACCTGTAATTCGATTGATTCTATCTTGACGTCGCCGTTTTATGTATTCTCCAGCATATCCTGCAACTATAACGTATAACAATGCAAAAAAAAATCGATTTAGCGTAAAAAACGTCATACGCAAATGACAATGCACATATATGTACCATGTGCTCCCAAGCTGAAGCCAATAATGTGAACTTGGTTCAGATTTGCAATGGCTCCGCTGTCGAGCAGGAACAAAATGAATTTCCCCACTGTTTCCCCAGCAAGGGGAACATTGTCTACCACAACAGGATAAAATACATCAGCTTGGTTCCTTCTCGGCACGGCAGGAATTGAAAGTTTTCCCCAATCCACGACGATTATATTATGATCGGTATTTTCCAAGTATGCTGAAAGTTATTCCAGTCAGAGTCACATGCATTATATTATAACTTATTGGTGCATTACAATTACAAATTGCAGAATTAATGTAAACATACAAAAAGTTTGACAAAGAGTGTCATTTACCATTTTTCGTCTCAAGGGGAAATCGCACGCCCGTGGAGTTGTTATTGAATCCATGAATGAGCAATTTCACTTGCTTACTTTTCCGAAATGTTGTTGAATTATCCAAATACTGTGTATCGCCCACAAACAATTCTACAAACGCATCTGGATCCCTGCACGACATTATATATAAAATAGGATTCGAATTCGAATTAATCTTAATTTATATTTTAGCTAACACGACAATATATATAAAACATGTGGTGTGCTCTCATCTCATACAATCTCTTATGAAACAGGAAGTAGCGTATGTCCCTGGGGTCCCTTGAGACAAGCTTGTAACCAGGACTGGAGGGTCCCGAAGAACCTTGTAGCGTTACCCGATTCCCTGAAAAAACTGATCTCAGTCCGTGACCAATGTTTGAGAATATCTCAGTCAGACCTCCTCAATAATACATGTGCAACGGAGATAAAGAAAGATGAGTTAGTATGTTTAGTTAATTAGTATGATGAATTATTAAAGTATTTCTACTGTCATGCACATCATGGATTTGACATCTGACAATGTGAATAAGTACATTGTTAGCTAGTGGTTAAATAACTTGCTGTTATTCCTATCTTCTTAATTTGTCTAAAAAAGGTCTTACCAAAGAATTGCGCGGAAGACCTGGGCGAGATAATTAAAATCAGAAGAATGACAGAAAATAAAGTGACTCTAAAGTGCTTTAGACGAGTCATATTTCATATCTGGAAAATATTTTACCCAGTCCAGTCCTCACTTGTACACTTACTAATTTACAACTATAAGCTAAAACTTGAGTGGAACAAATTAAGTGTAACACGAAATTAGGAGTAGGAGAATGACCATGAGAATTAAGAAGTTCATGTAAATCAAGATCCTTGCACACCTGCACACTATTCCTATACCTGCATTCAATGCTTATATTTATTCTCGTCGATGCTCTTTTCGACCACTTAGCTTTTCGTCAGTGAGATCCAATTATTCCACTTCCAAACTCCATTGCACTACCACCTTAAACGATTCAAGATAAAGGAGATGCGCCGCAGATTTCCCAATTCACTGATCTGTCCAAGTAGAGTAGAGAGACTTTATTATGCAGAATTGTTAATAGTCAAGTTTACAGAGAAATACTCATACTCATAATTGTATTTTATATGCTAATTACGCACGGCCTCATACGATACGTTATTTGACGCCAACAAAAGGCACGGGATAGTGCAACAAAGTACGCTAACTACATTACGTTACAACAATTACATGAGCGGTAGGGTTGGCTTATGTCTATTGGAATGAAAAAAAAGTGTATTCTTCCAAGCGAACCCTTACACCAGCCTAAATGAAAACTCATTGGACCAGTACGTGTGTGTGAACGTGAACCCACGAGAACCACAGATGTGCAGAGTGCAGTTTGTGTGTAATTATAACGCGTTTCTCAGTTAAAGGCCATAACATAACCGTCACTGTGTCATAGTTGGTAAAACTGTGTGTAGCAGATATAACCAGGTCTGTCGTTCATCTCATTGTTCTCATTCCGTTAAAGTTGAAGCATTCATTGAGGAGTTATATGTCGCGTTGTCTTACTAATGTAATTGGCAGCAAGTGCATCGTAAATCGTAACTATTGATGCAAGCAAAAATGCGTTAGATTAAAAGCGTGTACTCATTTACAAGGCGATATCCTACTTTTTTCGAACCTCTCTGTATGGCGTAAAGCATGCATTCATGTATTCAGCGATTAGCGTGCTTGTATTCATATGCGTGCAATATTAGGACTGGATTTTTGCAATTCTACAATTCATTCATAAAATATTTTTCGTTTAGCGTCTTTTTTTTAGCGTACCATGATGTTGGACTATGGGAAAATAATAAGTTAAGTAAGTCAAGAACGTGCATTAAATTGTACTGTATCAAAACATTGTGTGTGAAAACGAAGAATATGTAGGTTTTTCTCATAATAGGTGCTCACTCACGGTGTGTAGCCCACTGGAATGGAATTAACTGCCAGTTTCATATGCGTCCTCGTCCTAATCAACCAAATATGTCCATTTCCGTTTATTTAGGTACTGATAAGTTAACTCTTGGAATGCACGTACAAGTGGCACGTGGTATTATTAAAATACTTCCAAAGTGGGTGGATCGCATTGCTGCCACGGCACGGTCATAAATAGTGTAGTGTAATGTTATGGAGGATTGGGCGATTTCGTATTGTTTTATTTCTGAGTACATAAGAAAAGTCACACTATGCATGCCGCAATTTGCGTGAGATAGAATTTTTATATCAATGGGTTGTTTTCATCGTGGTACAAGCGATTTAGACTAATAATACGCACTACGTGTTTAATTTTTTCATGTAATGCAAAGGCATGTCGTACGGTAATTAAAGGTAAGTAATGGAACGTTTTAATGCTTCCAAAAATCAAATAAAAACAGTACACTGTTGACTGTTGAAATATATCTTTATTTTTTATATCTTAAACAGTATGTGTAAGTAAAAGTAAATCAGGATCACAATTCACAAACAAGAACATGTCTTCGCTTTTGAATTTTCAAGGACTCAAATTGCTTTATTGATGTGATGTGGGCTACATACAGAGGAATGGAAGACGCAAACGACGTGGTTTGCCAAGAATTTAGATACCGTATCTTGTAAGTTACTTTGTTTGTTACGAATCCATCCCACATTTGCATCCATTAAATCCAAATTACAAGCCTCCCATCCTTTCACAATTCATCAGATTTTTTTTTGTAATTTGTGAGTCATCTTTTGATGATTCATGATGAACCCCCTTAAAACCTTTTTACATGAACAGCCAAATGACCAACAATCACAACCTCAAAAGAGCAATAGTCTTTTATGGAGATCAAATACGTACGATGCAGTAGTTGCAGGTGCCAAATTGTAATATGCATTCAATGGTTTTTAATTTATAGAACTTTATGAAATATGATCATAGGTTTGCACTAAAAAGAACACAGAAAGATACATCGACCAATACTTCAAATAATGACAAGCTTTTTTGCTTTTATTTGATTTTACCTAGAATTTGGTAGACATGAATGCATACTTGAACTGGATTTATGGAAATGTTGAGGAAAGCAAAAATATCCTGTGTAGTTGATCATATCCGATCCCTTTGCCTATAAACAATAGATTCCTTAACTTTGACTAGAACAGCCTTGAAAAGCCAATGTAAGGCCTGCCTTCTTTGCGGAACGACAAAGAATCCGTTTAGGTCTTGTGACTTGGCCAGTGTTAATCCCTGTCATCGCCACATTTCCAACCACTTCTCCTGCACTTTGAATTATTCCAGCTGCAGCCGGGCCATAACTAGAAGATATTGATTATAATATGCTGTTACACGTTGATTTGACCTATCAGAAATTAGTGGAAAGCAATCAATTATTTTTGATTCCAAGTCCATCGCATTAAACTAACCAGTGTGCAATAATTTCCACTGTATTAGAATTGAGAGAATTGGCCAAAATCTTTGCAGCATGTTCCAGTCCGGCATACGCCTCCAAGCCTCCGTCTACAATACCTCTTCCTACTTTCTGTACCTCAGAAGTGATTTCATCAATTGTGTCAATTGTATCTTGACCTATTCCAGTACTATCTATGATTTTAACCAGTATAGGTGCTGCAGACGCTTTTATATAGCATGCAGTCAGTGTCGCAATATTGCAGGTAACTGTGGTCAAAGCAGATACTGCAAAATGCACAATGTTCACAATAAATCAATCAAAATGATATGAGTGTGTACATGAATATATGTAGTGGGTGATTGATTGGTATTGGTGATGCATAACGAATCGCGATTCGCTCATACATATTGATGAACTTATATTAACGACTTTGCCAGTAACATCCTTCGCACATACAATGGTGCCCACTACAGGTGCAGGAATATCTCGAGCTTGTTCCTCCTTCTCGATTGCAGACTTGAGGCACGTGGCGCCTAAGGAAATTGCATTCGCTGTGCCAACAGCTCCTAACTCGAACCCACGAGAAAGCAGTTGACCTCCTGTGGTCGCATCAATCACATAATCAATATGAATGATGAATGAACACAAGAGTCAAGAACATTGTTGAATGCATTAGGCATGTATCAAGGTTTTGACCTGACCTGCTTTAAAGCCTGCTCCAATTCTGTTTCCATATCCTTGATCGTCTTGAACCTGACCTCGATTGGCATTGGCTCCTACATTCTTGTTGGCATATACAGCTCCTGACATTGTCCTAATCAAATCGACTGATGTCCGTGCACTCAAAATGAGATCTGTAGAATTACCAAATTCGGAGGGTTGTATCGGGAAATCAGCTAGCCCCACGAAATCCAGCAGCAACTTTTCGAACCGTTGCCTCTCTTCCAGAGTACATGATTTTGGAAGAACAACTCCCACAGATGTGCCAACCGTATCAGACAGTAAATCTGGAAACAGGTAGTATTTATGCTGGGATCGGTAAACCAAAGAGCCTGGCATTAACGGGTAAACCCAATCCCCAACTTGAATAAACGCTGATGGATGCGCAGCTAAAGCTACGTCTTCAGTTAAGCGAACAATTCGAAGGAGTGCCGATCGAGCCGCTGTTCGTACATTATTTGATGGAACAATGAAGTATAGACCGACAGAATCCGCTATTCTAAAGACTTCTTGGCCATTTGTTTCAAACAGTTTAACTGTGGAGATTGTCATGTTCTTTGCGTACATATTAGGATCACTAGCTATCGACGGCGGATGAGTTGCATCTACATGTCCAGGAAAATTGAAATTTGTTTTACGTTTGAACTGATTGTGAAAGGGAACTGGTTGCCAATTGTTAATAAAAACTAATTACTAGAATTAGAATGAAACCTTTTAGTACTTTGCCTTCTTGCTGTGCCTCGATCATTTTACGAAGCATTGCTACCGTATTTTCCGCTTCCTCTAATGTGTTTAGAATTTTATCGTCGCCCATATTTGCTATATTGTTGAACTCGAGGAATTTATTTCGAATTTTGTAAGTTATATAAAATGTTGCCTGATTCCTGATCCTAATGCTTGTTATTATAGCTTCATGTTAATTACTGCCAGTTGCTGATTATTATAAGCGTTAAAAAAAACTCTTGAAAACCCAATGAGCCCAAACCAAATCAACCAAATCCAAATGCATTCTTACATTTAATTAATTACGTAAATGCAATTTAAGAGTTTCAATAGAAACATTCTCTAATTTAAAATATAAACGTCGCGTCTGTGTAGAACGTAGGAGGAACCTACGCGAAGGCGAACCCAAGACCAAGACCCGCGTCGTGTCGCATTGTCCATGTCAATAAGCTGCCGGTTAGCCATCCAAGTATATAGCTAGTCCAGCTTCTTTTACGACAAGCAAATTTGAATTGTGTGATTTGCATGCGCTTAATTGACATAGTCGTTGATCTTTGTGAAAGAATGAGAGAATCACACGTCTGAACTCTGTTGTTTTAAATCTGGCTAATTATTATTACAACAAAGCAAACGCATAAAACAATTAAACTGCCATACATACGATTAATCAACTCCACTTTAAATTAAAATTTTACATCGACACTTTTTATATAACATTCTCGTTTATGATGAAGATACAATCGCATTTATACAGGTGTCATTCTGCGATACCAAAAACGTGCACGGAAATCATCAGAGCACGTAAGAAATCCAGCTGAAACCGGCGAATGGCAAATGCATCTAATGGGACCATTGTGTCCTTAAACAAGCACAATATTTCAAATGAGCAGGAGTTTAAACATGTACAATCAATCGTCCATTAAAACAAAAAGAAGCGTTACTTACCTAATGACAACAGTGTCTGCCTGGACGCAGTCCGAGCATCCCAAACACACAGTGAAATCGTTGCTTCATCTGGATACATAACAAATTCTTCTGTGTGATTAAAAGTTGCTTGAGCTACGAACTCGGGTTTTCCAGTTGCTCCAGCCCCGGTGTATGCAATTAAACTTCTATTTGTGGTCAACTCCCATAACTTGACCATTGAATCCTTCCCCGATGACAAAATGTACTAAAAATCCAAATAAATGGATGAAAGTTACAGAAAATTCACTTTGAGCCCTGCTTTGCACATTACACGTTACACACATTGCATTAAACACAATATACATTACTGTAAAATTTTAACCTTATTGTTTCGCGTAAACATAACGGATCCAATTTCAGAGCCATCATGTGCCCCGGCGCAGGTACTGACACATTTTCCGGAAACACCGTCCCAAATTTTAATTGTGCCGTCTGTTGAACCGGAGACATATAGCTTTCCATCCGATGACCACCTGCAGTTTAAAATAAATTAAGTATTACAAATCACTTCAAATATGAGAAACAAGCGTAGTGGAAATGTTGATTTTGTTTTGCTGTACGCCATGGTTGTTATTTCTCCCTTGTGGTTAGTCGACTGCTCACCACCAACAAAACACTGCGAAGTATTTATATCATAGATTCGGAGAACAGGATGCTGTGTGCCAATTAAGAGATAGTCGCCTGTAGGATGAATAGAAAGTGCGTTTACAGGTGCAGATTCCTGGGAAATAGAATAAAATGATAAAATAGTAGTTCTTGTTAACCAGAAATTCATTAACTGAAAAACCATGTGAAATGTGAAAACCCACGTACATTTATAACTCTGAAAGCTTTCTTATACAGACGTCCTACTGTAATCGAAAAGTCTCACAGTGAAGTCTTTACTGCCAGAAATTAGAATTTGCTCCTTTGGATGAAATTGAAGACAAGTAACTTCTTCATTGTGGTCATACAAAGTCCTTATAACAGGGTGACCCTGGGGTTCAGCAGTCTCAATGTCGCTACTTTTGGCAAGCATTCTTTCAACCGACAGAATCTTGATGGAAGTATCCACACTTCCCGTAGCCACCAATTCGCCATCCGGAGTTATCGCGCCAGACCTGCATGGTGCTTTGTGAGCTGTTACGTACACCGTTTCATACACAGCAGGTTCTGGAGCATTATGGACTGTCGTCACTAATACTTTCCAAATCCAGTCCCGATCCCAAATTGTCAAATTTCGTTGAAATGCTGGTGATTTTTGCCCCTTGCCCTGTAACAAGGAATACAGAACAAATATATACGTAATTAAACAATTAAACATAACGAATACTACAAAAATGAAACAAACTAGTAGCTTCAATCTTTTTACTCCAATTATTTTAAATTACTCACGCTTCTGTTCCTGTTCTAATCCAAGAGTTACTAAATGCAGTAACCTGTCAGATGGCGGACACGGAGTTTCCGGATGTACCAAAGTTATCATGCTGCTTGCCAGTTGTTGCAATGCCGTCGGAAAACAATTGGCTGTTGTCAAATCAAAAACATTATATTAGATTGTGACAATTGTAGTTGTCCATGTTAGCAGGAAAAGAGGTATCAATAAAATCCAATCTGGTCTTAAAATATCTGATTATCAGCTTGTGAACCATGTCACGCATCTTCACCTTGTTTTTAGTGTCCACGTTCTCCATCTCTTTCATGTCTTCTTAACTCAAAATGCAATTTGATTTAATTGGTTATTTCTTGATATTTTTTCTTTTTGCCACAGCCGATAACTGGGGCCAGTTAGCCTAAAAGTGTACAAAACCAAATGGTAGAGAGATTCCGATAGTAATTATCAACGTATTTATGAAAAAGTGAGATACCTTAAAACCTCCTGTGACTGTGTATACTTTTTGTAGGTCTGCGACCACTTAATTTGAGAACGAAGCACAGGATTGACTTCAACGATGTCATAGGAGACCCCAAAGTAGTCCAACGTGGCTCGGACCTAACAAGAAAGGTCCGGTCAGATATAATTAAAAAATAAAAACGCATTTCCATTGCGTGCGTTAAATTCCCTATAGTTAAACTACCCAACATGGTTACCTTGCAGCAAAATGGGCACGTTTGATACTGGTACAGCGTTAACTTCAATCCGGAAGCATCCGTAGGGAACCGTAGCTGTCATTTTATAAAAAAATTATCAATTATTTAATACATTGATTTATTATACACAAGTAAAGTTACTGTTTATGAAGGATGCAATATGCAATAATAATGACTAATTATAATTATTACCGAACGAGAGGCTGCATGATTCCTTACATCCTTTAAAATAAACGGGATTTCGTCCCCCGGGCTGGCCAGCGACTTCCTAACATTCTTAATTTGTTCATAGCCAACACCAACGCCGACCGCGGTTCCAATCCCCAAACTAACAGCTCCCCACCACAAAAGGCTTCTCCGTTTCCCCTCTGCTTGATGACCTCCAGTGTCCTGTTGTCCTCCGAAAGGAATTTTAACTTTGCCTGCAGATGCGGACGACTGAGGTGGCGGTGAAAAGAACTGATCAGACAAATTACCTTCCCCCTCCCTCTCCAATTGTCTTTTCCAAAAGTGCAATTAATTACTCCACTTGAATCAGCACTGAATAACATTCCCCACAACACTGAGATCTCTAGTAGCTTTCGTCAGTTAGATTTAGACTCTCATGATAACTATCCCAATTCTAGTGGCCACTTGCACAAGCTTTTCCATTTCCAGGTATAAGCAATGATGATGAACAACAACAACAACCAAACCACATACCTTCCTTCAACAATACGTGCAATGTAGTTTTGCAGTGCAGGCGGCGGGGGTACACATCATCATCATCATCATCATCGGCTAAATGTACATGCATACCTATGTATGTACAATAATAATAAGCTGAGATGGCGGCCGGGGCGGATCTCTCTCTCTCTCTCTTTCTTCCTATACAATATGTATGTGCATGTGCACTATTGTGAACTATGCACACAAATACTTGCAATGATATTGTGACAAAGCAAGAGCGTTCAACAGGTAGGTAGGTAAGAATGGGAGCACACGCGCACACGACATCTTTATGGAACCGTTCCGTTCGTCTGTCTGTCTAGCGTCTAATCGACGCTATAACTGAAACAGCAGTTTTTAAAGTTTAACTTTAATTTTAAATACAAAAACATGCAAAACTGATTGATCATTCATGTCGAGCTGTACCACAATTCTCAAAATATCTAAAAATAAATACCATGCCGCATAGCTCATTACCGTTTACTCACAATACTCACGCTTTTCAATCAAATATTACGCATATGACTACGTATATATACCTAATGCTAAACTAATCATATTTTCAAAAAATCTGTACTATTGATTAACATCCAATGCCATGGCTATTTGTGGACTCAAATGATAAAACTACTATGGAAGTACTATAAAAAAATTACTAGGCTCCATAGCTCCCAAATCATTCCTCACACTAGCCCCAGTTTTGAATTATGTATTTGGTATATTCGTATATGGGTTATTACATATACTTATAATGCCAAACTGACTGAACTTTCAAAAAATCTGTACTATTAATTAACATCCAATGCCATGGCTATTTTTGAACTCAAATGATAGAACAACTATGTAAGTACTATAAAAAAATTACTAGGCTCTATAGCTCTCAACTCATTCCTCACACTAGCCCCAGTTTTGAATTAGGTATTTGGTATATTGGTATATGGGTTATTACATATACTTATAATGCC
>JAANSN010001722.1:0-30395 GCA_036850665.1 Dicranocentrus wangi
ACAGGTAAGTAAAAAGTAAGTAAGTAATAACAAAACGAATCTCTCTCTCCTCCTAATCTATCGCACCACACACACACAATCATTCACACAACCAATTTATAAATTACTCAAACAAAACCAGCCTTACCTGCCTAACACTTTCCACCACTTTTGCTACTACGGCTGTACACACAGACAGATGACGATGAATATGATGATTAACAACGACCTTTATATTTAGCCCTATTTTGACAACTAGATCATATTATTAAACTCGTGTCAATTTCCTCAACTTATTTTGTCCAAATGGTAAATGTATTATATAATTTTACTAATACTACTACTACTATTAATTAATTCCACTCCGTCCGATCCAGAGAGGAGGAAGGAGTAGCCGAAAGACACAGGTACACAGGTATAATATTATGTAACTGTATTCCACTGTCTCTCTCTCTATTTATTTATTATTAATCAGAAGGAAAAAAAAGGATGTACACCATCCAACATCATCCATCACACACAACCACCACGGCGACCACGACACGACGATTACATTAAACTCTCGTGCCTTCTTACAACTTACAACCAACTTGCAACAGTCGGCAGATTACTAATCCTCCTAATGGCACCTCATATTAATATTGGAGGAGAAGAGCGAGGAGAGTCGTCGTCTGTGTTTTGGAGTGAGTGAGAGTGAAAAAAGAGATTCCTCCTCTCCTGCTTTCTTCTTTCTTGTTGAATTGAATGAGTACAATAAAATATGTGTATTGAGTATAGGTAGGTACATATTAAGAGATATTATATACCTATATACATATATATATGTTGAAGGTAGACAAGAGTTTTATAGTAAAGGAGAGATGGTGATATGATAATAACAATATGATGTGCACGTCCTCGTCGTCGTCGTGCCCGTGCCCACTACCATTCTGTCTGATATGATATGATGATGCACATTCAACATTGTGTTCACTTCATTCACTCACGACGATCACGACACGGTGGATACATACATTTAGGATTTTTGGTTGGATAGTAGGTAGAAATACTTACACACCTTTATTACTTCTTTCTTAGGTATTGGTATTACCCACCTACACCACGCAATACATAGGAATAATATTACCTATGTATGTATGATATATAGACAATGCCAAGGAAGGAAGATAGGAAGGAACCAGAACCACACGTAAATAGATGCTCAATGCCCAATATTATATTCGGCGAGTCCGTGTTTTTTTACAATTAAATAGATGTACAGACAGAGAGGCTTTTTATATATATGATTTTTCTGAAAGTAAAAAGGTCGAGAGGCGTGCATTGTTTGCTTGTTTGATGATGCCGGTTTGGTTGAGGAACTGCTGCCAAATAGTAATAATGGGACTAATGGCAGGTGCACACACTGAGCGAAATGTTTAAGGAACCGATGCGATGATGTACGTATATATGGGCAAAATGAATTAAATACCTACATATTATCATTTATTAATTAATTTTTGTAATTGGATTTATTTTTTATTGTTCTTTACGACGCGACGCGATGAAGCACTTTTTGCATCCCTGCCTACAAGTCACATAGTATCTTTGAGTGTGCTCCCCCGCCGCCTTCCTTCGTTCTTAAACCCCCTCGAATAATAAATATGCATAATAAATGTCTAGTAATTATATATTTATTATTTTGGTCTACGTTGCATCCATGTGTTTTGACATCTTTAGTTACCGTTATCACATTATATTATTTAAGAATATAAGAGCGAAAGCAACAAAATGCAATAAAATTTCACTGAAAATTATATTATCAAGGGTCTCATGTAACAATAAGAAAAATAATATGATGGCTAAAATGGCTACATTTTTATGCACATATAATTTTGTAATATAACTAATTACTAATATTTGATTATTAAGTATATATAAGTAACCATTCTAAAAATATTATTGATGCTTACATTTATTCAGGCGCGTTTACTGCTGTGTATTTAAGACGTGCACTTGTTATACAATAAAGATACTAACATGATGATGAGTATAATGTCTGGGTCTGACTGCAGAGGACTGCACACTATTTAATGTAATAATAATAATTAACCACTAATTGTTTCAAAGTATTTTAGCACTACATGGTCCTCCTAATACACCGGTTTCTAGGCACACGTTACTGAAATGCACTCATTCGTTCAAGAAGGAACTACTTTGTTAGTTAGTTTTTTTACTACTACTACTCATCTACCGTCTACTGACTGACTGTACTCCATATATAGCATTGTTCGTAAAATGAGTGTTGTGCTGCTGCGCTGTGCTGATTGATGAGTGATTTATTATTCAAAACTTGCACTTGTTAGTACACTTGATCTTCCTCCGACAAGTACAAAAACTGAACTGAGCATACAATTAGACTTGGATGCTATCAAAGAGAATGAAATAAAATATTTAAACTGAAATCAAAATACATGGTTTACCGCTGATAGATGAGCTTTTTCTTTTCATCATCAAAATCATAATTAGAATATATAAGTTATCAACAAAAATAAATTCACGAAACTAATAAAACTAAATTATGAGTTTTTCTTTTTTTTAATGTAAGTAAGCAACCCATTTAGTCAGCCTTCTTAACAGCCTTTTCTCTGGACTGTCTAATAAGTGCAGGTATGTCTGAATACAGGATAGTTCCAGCAAACACAAGTAGAGTTCCAAACCAGTGGGCAGATGTGAAAGGATTACCAAAGTAGAAAATGGAAACAATTAAACTGACAAATTTACGTAGTGTGACGACCAAAGTAACTGTCAGGGATGCACACTCGGTTGTTAATACAAACACCGAGTTGATACAACAGCATCTACAAAAAAAATTTAAAATAAGAATAAAATAAGTATATGCAAAATCCAAAGGGGGACATTTTCACAAGCAGCAGTCCTTCATTCATTCATCCGATTCCAGAAATCTAACTTACTGAGTGAGCACATTTCCAGCCATATACAACCACAATATGGGAATTCCGAATCCGAGAACGTCAACAGGGGTTGAGGCATTGGCAACCGTGATGTGTTGAGCCAAGTCCGTTATCAACAGTCCATATCCAGGTAATGGCAAGAAGTGCTATAAACCCGAAGGATGTCGTGTTAAATATTAAACCATATATTTTATAGTGAATTTTGAATTACTCATTCAATCATAATTTCATTTGAGGCTATGAACATACAGTGAAAAACAAAGCCTCCCGAGGATGCTTTCCATATTTAGCATACAAAACCTCCTGGTAGAGTCCCATTCTTGCAGACAAAAACAGGGCGAAGAGAAGAATGGAAATTCCTAAGAGTCAGAAGATAATAATAAAATGGGCAAGTATTAGAATAAAATCGTTTCACATTAGTTTTAGCAAAAGGCTAAATCAAAATATTCATATAGTTTGCGTCCAATCGTTTATATCAACCAAGGCTTACCTACAGTCCACCAGAAATAATCCGAGAACATTGCCGTATCATCAGTTACCACGGCGTCTGCTTTATCCTGTTGGAGAAAACCGAAAAAAAAATCCATTTATTTTTCGAGACCTTAATTTCTACTCCAGACGACGATGATGTTGTTAAAAGTGACACACTCTGCTTCTTCCTTGGTGACATTTTTCCTACATACCTTCATGTCTTTTCCAGATGCAATTGTGCAAATTGCGATTCCAACAGATATCATAGCGACAGAAATATACCGCTGTGGATTGTACCTCTTGTGCATGATTATCATCCCAAGTATCATGTTTGCCATAAGAGATCCCTTCAAAACCATTTACATACATATATATTCAGCATATAATAAATCCATGAGAGTATCCTGAGATAAATAATAATATTTTGACTCACAGCCCTAAAGATCAAATGTAGCGTCATAGAAATATTGAAGTTGAAAGCCATGTTGTTGGCAGTGCTGACAATGAAGAAGAATACTACCAGAGTGATATACTCACTATACAAGACAAAAAATATGAGTTATAAAAATTAGTTAACATTCAATAGTTCAAATTGTAACAATATTGTTACAATAAGTTACAAACTTGTTTCACTAAATTTCTTACCGAATAGGTACACTGATTTTCTTGGTTCCGCACCGCAACGTGGTGATAAAGCCTTCCAACGAAATGATGACGAATTGGCAGAAATTAATCAAATTTCCGCACCCTGGGTCTTCCCTGTTGTGTTTAATGAATCAGAAGAAATGACGAGTTTGAGTAATAATAAATAATCGCAACTTGATTGAGACACATCCATAATAACCTACATAATTCATAACACTGGCTCACTCAGTTGACATTGTTGTTAAATGTTAACTTACTTGACCAATAACTCCAGAAATATCACATTGGAACAGCACCCAATCATTACAAAGAGGATGGCCAGACCGGCCTTCAGATTATTCGTTTGGTGCTCAGCCATGGTGACCCCTGCAGTAGACAGCAGCAGCCTATTTAAACGGTACAATCAAACGTTTGACTTAATATTCAATTACTTAATTAATAATATACTTTACAATTCAGTTTGTGAATCATCTGTCTAATGAATAATAATACATGGATAACGTTATATACCTGGGTGATGAGGGATGATGTAGCAACACAGCAGGCACGCGCAAAGGAATATTTATAACGAATAATTAGCGAACCTGTGAAAAGATTAATAAAAACCACAACCAGGTAAGAAAAAACAGTTTCAACTTAAATCTACTTTTAATTGCTATACATTAAGAAGAACAATTAAGAGATTGGCAGAGGTTCAAAATGAGTAGCCGTCTTTTAGAAACACTTTGAAAGGAGATTAATTAAAAGTTGATCGCTACCCCATACCTGACCTTCAAGCTTCCTCTAAATCTTAATCTGTGCGGTGTCCACACCAGCAGAGCTATCAATATCCAATTTTAAAATGTGACCTGGACCTGGAGTCATCAATCCAAAAGTACTTCACAACAAACCGGCGGCGCACGCACGCACGTGAGGAACACAGACACAGTTTTATTATTATCGCTTCTAACAACACGCCACTGCTGTTTGTTAACCGCAGTCAATTCCGTTCCGGCTTTAACAACAACCCAAATAAGTAAATAAATACTGAACGGTTTTCCACTTTATTCCACACCACCACCTGAATCAATAGACCTCTTCTCCCTAGTTTAATCTGTCTGTCACCTATCACATCACCTATCCTATATATTCCACATCCACCTCACTCCAGAGTCAGCTGCTGCATGAAGGCATTGCTGATCTGATGATGCAGTATAACAACATTCACAACAAAATCACTACAAAATGCAATAGTACGTACGTACGTACATATGATGATGCGAAGGTAAATGTAAGAGAAGAATCTCATCATCATCATATGTATGTACCTACTTACATGTATTCAATACTATATTCTCACTCGCGAAATAAATTCGCAAATCTCTATTCTCATGTAAGTACATATCAACAAGCAAGCAAGCAAACCAAACCAAGCACATCGGTAATCATACATATTATGTAGCACAGCACACTTTTGTCTGCTGAATGAAGTCTATCTGATCTGAATAGCACACATCAGTCACACAGGACAGCATCAATGCATAAAAATACACGACATGTGTGTGTTGATGTGGAAGGTGAAATGACAACTACATACTATATGAATGAACTAAAGGAGAAATATGGGTGCTTTGCTTGCTTTCTTCCCATATTACATATTTTATGCGTGTAGAGTAGAATACGGTAGACTCAATATGCTCATGAATGAAAATAATTTTTTGTTTGTACGATGGCAAATCTTTCAAATTCTTCGAACAGAGAGATATAAAAAGCTAGTTTTGAAGTTTGACATCAAATGTTTTCCTACATGTCATTATAATTTAATGCAATATACAATCTAATTTAGTGTAGCTAATACAACGGTAAATTAGTACTAAATGCTACATGGGGGCTCGCTCGCGCATGTAATTTTTCTCGCAATAATTTGATACATAACATAGCCATCATGTGTAGTAGTAACAACTCGTGTGTATAAATGCAATTTGCGATTCCAGTTCTCATATATAGTTGTTGTGCATACATTATGTATGCATTCATTATAAAAAAATATTGGCTCAAACCATATTATCCGAAATTAGCACCTAGCACTTCAACATCTTTGTAATAAAGTAGAAAAGGGTTTACCTTCACTAGTAATGTATATTATCTAAATGAACGATGAGTGTTGTCGTCGCTGTGTTGCGTAATCATAAATGGAGAAGGGAAGCGTCACGCGTAAAGATAAACTCACTTGAAACAATGCAAATATACTTACTTATAGAACATGAAAATGCAAAGCAACAACGGAACATACTACACCTTGCGTGATTATTATAAATTGCCATTCATGATGACAATGAAGTATAGCATGGCCCGGGTGTGTGCCACGTTATAATGAAGACAGCTACATCAGATTTGAAGGTAGAAGAAATGTTTTGAATGCCGCTATAGTGATGGACCCCAGAAGGACAATGATGACAGCTTTTATATAAGTTTTTGATTTAACCTTGAAAAATTACATGTAACTCTACTGAACAACTGGACTCGTACACCGTAAAATCGTGCATCATTCATCAATTCTACTAAAACCAGACCTCAGAATTCTGTAAAGTACGTGTGTGGAGTATTAGAGCGTAGAAGATGATAATGAATAATATTCATTTATTCACCAACTCTTTATCAAATAATGATTATAATTATAACAACTAAAGAACAATTACTAAATTAGCCGTATAAATACAAATATCAGTTTCAACTTTTTCGCAGAGTTTATCATGTATTCGACAATAACGTGTACGTCTACAGAGTAAATTGGGTTGGCAATGTTAAGCTTTTTAGCAAGATATCCTCTGGCGTTACAGGTCCATCTAGAGTAGAATATGAACACAGAAAACAAAAAAACAATTTTTGTAGTAATGCTGCTGGATCAAAAGTCTTGCTGGAATCTTCTGAATGCGAAATTGAAAACTGATCCACTTACCCAAGCGAAACCAGTCTACATTTCCTGCATCCTTTCTAGCTGCCAGAATGGCGTTTTTCAGAGCAAACAGCACGCATACGCTGGAACATAACGGGGGTTCACCGGTAGCTGTATCAGCAGAAATAGATCATGAATGAATATTATCATAGTTCTTCATCACTCGCTATCATCAGCCAGTCGGTAGCTTGCATAAAAACTTCTGATGGGAGAGCTGAACTCTGGTACCTTTTGATCTCAAAATCCCCAAGGGATTTGGTGCATTCTTTAATAAAGTGACTCGTAGATCCTCAGGTATATCCTTTGGAAGTGGTGGCTTATATTGCTTCAAGTTTTGCATTCAGCAAGGAGCATGGGTTTTGGTGCCGCCAGCCAGGTCAGATTGTGAGCGAGTTGATCGTTTGCGTAAACAGAGACGATAAATCAATTACACTTTTTTTAATAGTATGACGCTTATTCCGGAATTTTTTACTTTATAAGTTATTATAGCTGGGGACTTACCCATGTGTTGTAAGTCATTAATCCAGCGGGGTTATTCCCGTAAACAAGCTTTTCTGTTGTCCATAAACCTACAATGCAATGCAAAGTTGAGCAACAATTTTTGAATAAATTACAAACAACCAAGTGTTTGGAGTTTAGACTGCTAACGAATTCCGTTAAAATGTAATCCATTCTCTTTACACTTTCTTTCTTACCTATCCCCATAGCAAGTGCCCCTTCAACTTGGCCAATGTCAATCTCCGGATTTAGACTTTTGCCTGCATCTTCAATAATATCTACCCTTACCACCTTAAAAATAATATTTTACATAATGCACTGGGTACACAATATTATAATAGTATAAACTTGACTAACTTGCGGTATAATAAAAAGTACCAAATACCTTGCTTTCACCCGTCAAGCAGTCAATTTCTACTTCAGTCAAATTGACAACCCATATATCATAGTTGTTGAGGTTATCTTGAGGTCCAGGCCTAAACTCGGGGGTATATATTAAAACATGCAATAAATTTCGCAGAAGGGACGGCGTGTACAATATAGAGAAAACCATAACAGTTAAGTATTAGCAGTCCTTCATACATGTAAGTAGCAGAAAGGCTGAGTCCAGCTCGGTAACAGATTGTTACCAACTGTTCCCATGTGGCTCCCTTCGCTTTGTCCTTGATTGGTTTCATCCTCTCTTTTAAAATCTTGCAGCACATCAGTGCGCCCTAATTTTGTGAACCGTTCGAATTTAAGCATAAATTAGTGCCTGAACACCCTTAAAGTTAAGTCTAAAAAACAGTACGCATATTAATGTCCCTTACAAAGCAACACAGCTCACTGGAAATTGATCCACCAGTAGAATCCGCATTCGGCGCTATTAAATTGTTTGACGGTTTCACTTTAACCTTGTCAACCGAAATTCCAAACTCAAATGCCACAGCTTGTGCAACCTTGGTATTCAGCCCTTGACCCACTTCTATTCCTCCAGTGGAAACAGCCACAGTTCCATCATTCTTGTAAATGGCAACAAGGGCTGGATATTTCGTAGAGCCAAAGTAGTCGAGCGGATAGCGCATTGGGACCAGTGCCATTCCTCTCTTTTTCCATCTGTTGCTCTATATATTAATATTCAAATTTATTTAATTTTTGCAAAATAGCTACAAAATGTAAGAGCTAAATATACTCTGTTCTCTATTCTGTGTTGCTTTGTGCTAACAGTATTAAACTCCTGGATGAACCTCTGCCTTTCTTCAATGCTACCGCTAACTCGCAACTCGTCAATCATTCTTGGGATAAGATTTGTCCCGACAAACACCTTCTTGTCGTCCGCGTCCGTTGCAAATAGTGAATCCCCATCTCTAATTGCATTTGCCAATCGGACCGCAACCGGGTCCTTTCTGAGAACAAATGCAATGTGCTCCATGACGTTCTCAATTAGTGCAATTCCTGGAGTTGTTCCGGGGGCCCGTGTCCACGTATTGGATGGCGTGTTTGTGCTCACATTGGACGGAGTTATTTGCCAACTTTTCGAGTCATAAAGGGATTGCAAGTAGCCGATGGCAACCTCTGCAGTTTCTTCGCCCCCTTCCATGCCCGTGTTGCAAAATATTTTTCCTTGCAATGCCAAAATTTTTCCGCCTTCATCTACTGTCACCTATATATGTATATACGTAGTTTCATCAAGTTAATAACAACCATGCGGCAATCAAATGAAAATTTTTACTGTTTCAAAGTCACACAGTTAATATAATACTCAAGACAAGACCTCATATTTCATTAGGAATGGGGCTCTCTTCCCCACCATTTTCATGTTTGTTTCAAGGTCAAGGGAAACTCGAACCGGCCGATTGACGACATGCGCAGCTATGGCACAAGCACATGCGGTTTGTGTTGCCCTTGTAATTTTGCAACCGTATGCACCTCCAAGTCTTCGAACAACCACGTTTATTCTGATAAACAAACAATAAAGAAATCACACTTCAAAACCATTTACTCTTAACACGCTTCTCCACTCAATTTTGATTCTAGGTCGTTGTTTGCCTTACTCATGCGCAGGAATGCCAAGGGTTGACGATATGGCACATTGAATCAGATCCATCCATTGGGTAGAAGAATACACATCCATTCCGTCCTCTTTTGGCACACAAATTGTGATATGAGTTTCCATTTGAAAGTGGTACTGGGAACCCAGTTGGAACTCTCCCACTATTTTCTGGCCTCCAGATATGTCTTCAGGAGAGCTGACTGTAAAAGCAGAGACGGAGGACACCTTGCCAATTGGATACTTTTTTTTGCAAATTTACAATGACTTCATAATAATATATTTTGTTTATATTTATTTTTACCCGGCAAACTTTTCACAGTCTTCCCCGACAGTAGTGCGTCGTCGTTTTCCACTTCTGCTATTTTCTCCTCCAGTGAAAAAACCCCTGGGGAACTATTGGAATAGGTCACCCTAACAAGGTCAACGGCTTTAAATGCAGCGTCCCGACTTTCGGCTACAATTAATCCAACAGGCTGTCCAAAATATTGAATTTTGCTACCTGCAAATATCTATAGCAAAATAAATAGGCGAATGTAAGCACTTAAAGATTTTTTGCTATTTTGAGTAAAGGAAATTAATCGTTAACTAAACTACCTCTTCTGCATTATCTGCAAAGACCATGTAATTGTTTATTCCAGGGATATCTGTGGCTTTAATGAACTTGACGACCCCTGGAGATCTCTGAAACCAGGTTCACCACGTTACATATGTAGTATATATGTTTTCCAGTAAATACTTGTTGAGTATAATAAAATCCATAAAATGTCAACGTACTTCTGCCTCCGATGCATCAATACTAAAGGAGCTAGCTTGCGCTACAGTGCTCAGAACAAAGGCTCCGAATAATTCACCGTGTTGGGGATTAATGTCATTTATGTACTCTGCTTCCCCTAAATAATAATAACAATAAGAAAGAATCATATTTATGAATTCCAGCTTAGTTTCCAGAATTTGTATCAAAAATGTTTGTTAGAATTTGCCAACTCGAATATCGCCATTTTACATAAATAATATATGTTTATATAATCCACATTTTTTACCTGACACTTGTGGAAAGGATTCAAGCTTGAGAATTGGTTCATTAATGGGCCATGTGGACCTGTCCGTGTCAAAGCTCTGCTGTCCGCGACTAATATTGCGTTTGATGCTTTTTCCTCCACTTCGGACTTTGCTACTTGAGTCTGGACCCAGTATGCTCAGTATACACTGGGAAGAAGAAGAAAACATAGTTTTAAACATAACATTTTAGGTTCGGAAAAGGCATAGGTATTTATAAAGAGTTTACTATTTTTAGTTATTATTATGGCTATTAGGCATAATTGTTATAATTGCAAGAGTTTTTACTTTGTACAATAAGGTTTGACTCAGACGCTTTCTGTATGCCTGGGACCCGTCAGGCGGCCGTGAATCCGGTTTTATTTCTTGATCTAAGGCTTGCATTGCCCCACTCAGCACGGAAGCATCACGGAGTGCTTTATTTGCGAGAAATCTTTCGGTTGCTGAGGCATGCACCTGTGGAGGAAAGCAATAAGAGTGAAATCTCCTCTGGTTACCTACATATACATATTCATGTAGGGAACACTATGGAATAAGATAAGTAAGTATGAGCGGATTAGAAGAGCAGAAGAAGGCGAGTTTCATTACAAAATCATTGTTGATGCCTCCGTAGACAACGGTGGGAGTTCCGGTGACCAGGTAATTACTCTTCTTGTCTACTTGTAGGAAAAATGCCGCGTTAACATACGCATGAGAGTTTTGGAATCTTCGACTAATCTGTGGAATTCAACGTTTAGCTCAAACGGACTCATTCTATAATATATGGTATAGGTGTATGATATATTGTTTTGCAAGGAACTATAGCGCTCAGAGGAACCTTGAAACTTCTGTAGATATGGTCGTTTGTAGCGGACTTCAGATGAATTGAAACTATCAGTTTATCACTCATGTCTTCATTCAAAAAGTCGAGAATCGTAACTCGAGAAGTTGATGTTGGAGATGAAGCTGAAATTTAAAAGTTACAATGATTTATTTTTATGAATGCAAAATAGAAAGAGAAGAAGCTAATATTTTTTCTCCCTTGGTTAACTTCATTAATAATGTCAGGTGCTTGCTTGCCAATTGTTAAATCCGCTTGTACAGCCTCCAAGGTAAGAAAAACATCGGATGGAAACTCCTTGTGCAACCTTTTTATCATGAGATTTCCAGCAATGGTTGCGACCTATTACAAAATGATAAATATGTGTGTTTATGATCCTTCTTGAATCTAATTGACTGCAAACAATAGCAAGTAAATTAAAATTAAAAAATACTTTTAGACCGTACATTACGAACGGACGTATTTGCAATTCTTTGCCAGTGTTTCGCAATCCCACTTGCGTACTGGAACCCAGTTAGAGAGCCAGCCTTTTTTACACTATTGATCGCATGTGTTAAAGGTACGCCTCCACCAATCACAACTTCAAGTGGGTCCAAACTAATTTGTTGGAGCTCAACAACATTGGAAATATCCAAGAAGGCTTGAGCAATATCCGCGTCCCTTTTATAAACGCCTACGACGACATTTTATATTATTATTTTTAAGATCCCTGTCTAAGGTATTTATTTAAATCCCATGAAGTAGAGTAAGATGAGAAATAATTAAGTACGTACCTGTACTGGTATTACCAGCCACTACTCGAACGACGAGTCCCGATGTCTTGAATCTTTCGAATGCTGTAAACGCCTCGACCAGTGTTGTAACCTTTGCCCAGGCTTTGCCATCCCTGAAAGTCATGGTTTTAAGCGTTTGCATAGTTGACATTGTTGTTGGATCAAGATGATGGGAAGGGCAATCCTGGCATTGAACGTCCTTGATGCATATTATAATCAAAATCAACATACTATCGTTTTCATTTTGTTCAATATAGAAAGAAGATGATGCAAAAAAACGCGATATTCAATGTGAATATTTAAGTGAGTGAGTAGTACTTCTATATCGCAACATTTCCTCTTTAACTCTTCCGGAGCATCAGTGGCAAGGGATTTGAATGCGTCGAGAATTGGGCGGTAGCCAGTACAACGACATATATTTCCGTCAAAGTTACTTTCCACGTCTTTAACCTTCAAGTTGGGTTTAGACTCGAGCAGACTAAGGGAGGACACAAATCAGGAATATATTTTATTCCCCTTGCTGGCATACATTACATACCTGCGTTGATTATCTCCGATTCAGCTTGATTGTTTATTTAATAATTACCTGTTCATGCTCATCACCATACCGGGGGAACAGAAACCACACTGTAATCAATCAGAATCAAAAAGCTTTCCATGCTTAAAACTTGCTTTTTTGAGAGTAACAAAATTAACAGAATGCTAGAATGGTTCAGAATGAATACAGACCTGAGTTCCCCCAAATTTAACTAATCTTTTCTGCACCCCACTGTAGCCATCCTTCTTGTTTCCCATACTTTCAACAGTGGATATATCCCATCCGTCACAAGACAGTAATGGAACTAAGCACTGAAAAAAAATTAAATGTGTATTCCGTATTCGTATAGTATGCAGGCACCCAAAACCCGAGTTGTAAAATTATATAAAACAGCAGTAATGCAGCTCACTGAGTTAACAGCTCTGGAAATCAACTTTCCTGTAGCATCCCTAGTCCTCACAGTCACGCAACAACACCCGCAACCTCCCTCCCTGCACATATATTTTGTTCCCTTGAGGCCGGCCTTGTCCCTTATGAAATCCACCAGCTTGTATTCAGGACCGGCGGCGGTGCCACTCTCAATCGTTTCCGGATTAACTGCAAACCGAAGAATACGACGACACCGATATGCAATCAAAAATTATTGCAAATAATGTTATAAAAGATGCATACTTATTATCACTCACCATAATATGTTTTGTTATTTAGGACTAGTGTAACTGTTTGGGTATTTGAGTCCGACGAGGTGGCGCTGACAATTATAAAAATTCATAAAAGTAGAAATATTGAAACCAGGTTTTATGAATGTGTAAGCGTAAAAACTCTTACTTCAAGTCACTCTGCGCTGAACCCATTTTGAATCACGTCTCGCAGACTCTCTCTCTGACATGCAGAATTATTGCAGACCAAAAGGACGCTATGATGTTCTTGTCTCTCTCTGGCTGATTAATATTTGCAAACAAGACTCATATCATACTTATTAAATGTGTGAATGAAAAGGGAGAGTAACTGGGAAAGATATTAGGTGGAGGAATCTTTTTCCAGAGGAATTAAAGTTGCCGGACAAAAAGTTGTCCAGAGAGAATAATAAGAACTTGAAAGCATTAGCAGGAGCATGAAGATGATGATCCTCCTGTCAGACGAGAGCAAGTAAACAGGAGTTTTTCGCTTTCGTGATTTTAGAAAAGAATTGGATTAGACATTAGAAGGGAGGCAGGCAGGATGACGACGGGAATCGCGTTAGATGAGAATGAGCAAAGGAATATACACGCACTACCTACATAAATGTTCTCTATAAGTCATAAGTGTATATGTAGGAGGATTAGGTTTGCGTGTTTATGAATGAATGCTTGCTGATAGAGCATGAATGAATGATGCGATGAATATATGGACAAAGGTTTTTTCATACATTTCCTCCTTCTTCCACATGCATGGAATACTATGTTTTTGTTGTTGCGCCACTATATTTAGCTAAACCAAAAAGTACACAAACAAATCATTGTACCTAATTTCGAGATCGAAACTCAATGAAGATAGTTTCAAAGTATCAATTCAACTATATGAAGCTTGCTTACACGACTTATGGATCAACTCTGGACAAAGTAAAAAACTCATGTGGAGTGGATGGATTTGAGATAGCAAACAGGTTGCATGCTACACAGCACGCAGTCAGTATGATAGCTTTGCTGGTAGACTACTATGCCGACTGATGATAAGTAGGTACGGAAAATAAACTTGGTACAAAACTTGGGTTATCAATGAAATTTCATAGCCAATTCAATTAAATATCAATTAAATATTTTGCGCACTACTCCGCATAATTACGTTCCATCTAAAAAATTAAAGAGTATTTATATAAGAATTTTGCCAGCCTATCCTTATATCGACCGAGTTTTGTCTCACAATCAGCGAAACAAAATTTTATGCAAGCTACACTACTGCTAATTAATAAAAAGTAAAATAAGAGATTAAATTATTTTTCATGCCTTTATATTTATATCTTATAATAATTACTCGTTCTGTGTTTGTGATCTTTCACCTTGGCCGCCGGCAGCATATAATATATCATACGAAATATATTGAGTACACTTTGAATTTGACTAACTTGACTAGTATTAAAAACATATTATTGAACGATTTTTTTCTGGAGGTAATGGATAAATGGAGTCATTGACTTTATTCGGTCATCGACTTACACTTACAATGTTACAATTGACTTTTGATATATTTTAATAATATAGGTATTTCAATAAGAATGTATATAGTATTAATGTATAATTAGTGTTACGGTAGAGTTACCAAATACTAGAATCAATATAATGTGAAAATATGTAATTCATTGAAAGTTACACTAGAAATTGTGTATGATAAGAATACACTAACACATCATGAATTTTTAACATCATCTAACAATTATTTTCAATTGTGTAAAAATTTTTAATATTTGAATTCACTCTATACTATGCCCGTCCGCAACCATGATGAGAATGAGGGATTCCAATAGGAGGAGGATGACTGGTTAAACCTGTGATTCATGAATGAAATATACACACTATTTTAGGAATTGGCACGACAAATGATCACATTATCGATTTTCAAATTTGTAATTAAAATAACTTGTATTAAAACAGCTTCATTTTCGGTATTAAACTTACTCAGATCAGTATTAGCGTGGTCCATTGTTGGAAAAGTTTGGATCCGGGAAAACGCCATTATGTACTGGAGAAAGAGATGGGCTACCACCAAGACCTGGAACGCCGCCGGCACAAATTCCTCCAGTGGGGGTGGTAGGGGTACTCGATTCGATCCGGTTCCTAGGATCAGTCCTGTAGTTGGCGAAAGCCGACGTCCATTGGTTAGAAGGCACTGGAGCCGGCAGGGCTGGGGGTTGACCAAACTGCTGACCGAATCTGACAATATTTAATAATGAAATGGAGTTGTTGCATATTAACTCATATATAGGTACACTCTTCGTTAAAATGCATTATTGTCCACAATTGTAGTACATATTTTAATAATTAATAATGATAATTCTACCTGCTTGGAGCAATAAATGGAGGCTCATGATTCGCAATACTAGTACGGGATGATGATGATCCTTGTCCCGCATCATACATTCCAGGAACAGAGAAGCGTAAGGATGCATCCGGCGGTGGGTGTGGGTAGTTATGATGAACGTTAACGGTTACGTTACGGGCTCCATCGAACACGAAATGGGTTGGTGCAAAGTGCTCCCTCGGTTGGCGATCTCCTGGTCCAACGATGACGTTGAACGGATCAGTCCTGAGGTCAATTTCCCGATCGCACTCGTAGCAGTTTTGAATCCAAGGCTTTGAATGAGACATGATGTTCAGTGGTTGTTTAACTTTGAAAAGGTGAAAGGGACCAAAAGTTCTGGAACTCACAAACTGACTATGAGAGATTGGTGCCACACTGGTAATTAAGTATTTTGAAACACTAAATTGGCAATCTTTTTTACTTTTGAACTTTTTGAAAACTTGGTAGTTTGGAATCAACAAAGCTAAACGCACCAAATGAAAAATCGGAAGGGAAATGGCGACTGCAAGTTTTGGAGGAAGTGATCCGTCTTGTTCCCACGACTCTCAAAATCGAAATGAAGTGGACTTTTGAAGTTCAAGATCCAAGGAGGAATAGTAAAGGGAGTAGTAAGTAACCAAGATTGAACTTGTTCCTCATCTTTGATGGGGAACAATGGGACGAGTTCAAATTGTTCCTTATTCCTCCACCAAGATATTCAAGCCATATCCCATCCATATTATATTACCCTTATCTCCTCCCCTCTTATCACAATTCCTTAAATATTCCCATTTTAGCAGCTCCTTTGATTTCATGTTTTGTTTTGCATATTGATGGATTCCTCCTGAAGGGAGACAATGTCACCAACCAACCCTCGCCCTTTGCCCATCTCCTTCTCGATAGTATCAAAATCGGTAGGGATATGGGGCGACGCGAAACAGGTCTAACACGAACCTTGTTATCCTCTCCTATCCTGCCGGTGCGCAAAAAAAAATGAGACAAAACCGACTAAAGTGATAAGAAGAACCTTATCGGTTTCCCATACAATTATTTAAATTTGCATTGTATTCCAATGTCCGTCTTCGACTTGGAAGAGCGATAAGGAATATACATAAAGAAAGGAAAAAGGAGTACGGGGTAATCAGTAGTCTCTTTTAATCCTAATGGTATAAAATTGGACCTTTCCTTTGGGAATCGAATGCCTATCATATCAACCATTAAACTTGCATACCTAATAATATAATAGTGTTGTAGAGTTGCATGTTTTACATGATAACAAAAGAATAGGAAACAATGCCGGCGTTTACTACTTTTTTTCCACATATATATATATTGGTTGGTAATATATGTAATACATCGCCACCAATCTTTATTCGGTTTTTATTAGGGTGGTGGCATATATTATTACTTAGTACCTGATGAGGTAATAGTGAATGTTACAACAACAGATACTCTCTATATTGCTATCAACTTATTTTTGACCACCCATTTTGATTTCGTTGGAGTAATAGATTGAGACCATAACTTGTGAACTCAATAAAAAGAGAAATACGAATACTATACCTATATAATATCCACACTAATAACTAATGTGACGTTAATGCTATTAAAACATCTGATTTGTGAATCAAATCCTTAAATTAAACATCTAAATACGTACACTCTAACAAATACTTGACTACATTGACCAACAACAGCAATCCAAATAAAAATCCTATTTGTTTCTAATTACGGAGAGATTATCTGCTTTAAAAGCAAAACAAGTTAAAAATTCATTACAAACATAATATTATGTACATGTGTAATTTTATGATGATGATGATGATCATGTTGATGATGATGCTCTATTTTACATTAACCAACTTGGACTTTTAAGAAGACATTTTTTTAGTACGAGTATCATGTAGTGGTTACATATTACACTCACACACACATGGCGTACACACATACTTACATTGGCAAGGAACGCGTGAGAATGCTCTGTTTACAATTTACATGCACATTTTAGATTCAAAATTGCTCAACTCCTCTATTCATACATAATAATAATATTGCGAGTGCGAGTACACTTTTTTTTTGCGATTCGAATATCCACAATTGGTTATATTAAAATGCTCATTCATTGTTACAAAAAGAAAACTATATAGCTTTAGTTCATTTACTCCATCGTCTGACTGACTACAATCATGGATCCAATAATAAGGGTTGTTTCACTTTAAAAATTGACTTTGCTATTGAATTACAAGTTGCTCGCTTCTCTGATATGGAATGAAATTTACCTCCATTATTTTCCTCCAAAGTTAAAAACAAACTCAACAAAACCTCGCAAATAACCACGGAAACAGTATAGCATTAGCATTGTGACCATGGCCAGCCTATAGACTGTCCCATCTCAACCATTAATTAAAATCCAACCCACGCTGCTCGGTTTTGTGCGTAGACTAACGAGCAATAATCGCTATCAGCAACAACATTCTACTTTTAAAAAAACATGGATAGTTCGTTCGTTAGTTTGTAGTTTTTGATTCGTTGTTGGCGAAGTAACTACAAACAAATTTTTGTCTAAATGTCTATATATACAGTTACCCCAGTGGTCTACTACTCCATATTATGCATGCATATTCAACAACACACAGTTTTTTAAACATTTTTTTTTTACTTTCCCAGATAGAGTGTAGAATTTGACCAGCAGCACACCACATTTAGAGACATGTGTACAATCATCAACACAGTTTGACAATTGCTTTTGGTGATTCTTGAGATTCTTGATCTATTTGTAGTGTGACATTATTAAATACATTGCAATAAATTCTGGGTAGATATAACTAAGTAATAATAACTAATACATAATACAAATAGATTTGAATTCGATAGACAATAGACGTATATAGTGCAACATGACAGATATCAAATAAATCAATCACCTACCTGGTAGTAATAATTATGGTTTCTAGCGTTCATAATAATAATAATATCTATAATTTCTACAACAATTCCTTGCAATTTCCAAGAAAACTTTCTACGGGAAATTTGCGTGAGCACAACTAAAGCTGAAGCCAGGTTTTGGGGAAATGTGAGAAAGGGTACTTCAATCTTGGCACGAACGAGGACATGTACAACAACCATTAATTATTAATTTTTTTGCAATTCGTAACGGTTGTACAAAAGAAACGAGACAATAATAACCAATAAGCAATTACCAATGATATCATTCTAACCAGTACACTATTGATTTATAACTATAGAAGACAATGATTATGTGGATTTTAGGATATCCGACGACATGTTACTTGATGTTACCAGCAGCCTCCTAAACAAGCTTGTTTAGTTGGACAGGCTGTTTATTTGAGTGTCTGTAAAATAATGGCAGGGATGGCGAGTTTATAGCTATCCGAAACTAACACTAATGTTTTTTTTTCCTTTTGAAGTGAAACTAATCTCTAGGACGCGAACGTCACTCACGTCAAACACGCTTGCACTTATTGGTACAGCATCAGTAAAGCATTTTTGTTTTGCGCTGCCGTCCATCCACACCAGTTACTAATTGAATTACTAGTTACAACTAAAAAGGCAGACTTTACAATTAGATATAGACTCAATAGATTGAATTACATCAGCATGGCGGTTCCTACACGAGTAGAAGTAGTTAATAGTAGTACATGTACACTTGTACAAATTGCGCTTATTACCTGGACCATAAAAATAGTGCGAATGAATCTCTGACATTCTCCACGTTTACCTTACTGCAAATTAAAATACTAACCAATCGATTTACACACGGCGAGGGAAAGGAAGGAGTTTGGATATTAGAGAGACACAGGGCACGACGACCTTACGAAGAAAACACGAGACTTTTACAAGAGCTGCAGTTTAAAATCAAGATAGTAAGAGTTGCGACAAAATTGTTTGTATAAAACAGTCCCTAAATGTCATCAAGCAAAACGATGTCCGATTCCCATTTGTCCTCCACAGTGGGATCCGGAAGACCACCGGGAGGTGCAGGATGTACTCGATTAACAAACTCGCTTGGGATCCCAGCATTCAACAAATATCCGCGACTTCGTTGGCGAATGTCTTTTCGGTAGTGTAGCATGGCTTCCCAACATATCTCCTTTAATTTTGGAACTGTCAGCCATATTTTGAACACTCTATTCGTCCTAGTGTTGTTCTTGATTTGCGTTACACCTCCGAAAATGTACATGCATCCGCCCTGAAAGAGGAATATAACAAATAAATGTACGATAAGCCACTCACTCCGTATTAGTGCCACTAGCGACTGTCAATCCCACCAAGTCATTTGCAGTGAATTTGTAAATCTTTACTGACCGTGGTTATACTCGTTGAATGAAAGTACAACGGTATTGGCATCTTCACCGTTAGATAATGCCACTGCATTTTTGGAATGTGGAGTTTCCACAAATCCATGAAAATGTTTTTGGAATCATATCCACCACAAATGTAAACGTCTGCATTCCAAAAAATTATTCCAAACAAATGGGACACGTTAGTTAACAACATGATTTGCATACAACACATAGGTAATGTATGAATTATTTGCACGAGTAAGGGGCAACGCGGAGGAATTGAGAAATGGGAATTCATTAAGGGGGCAATGAGAAATAAGGCAATGGCAATGCTTGCGCGTACCATCTCCCTTCTGTACAGATCCTTGGCATTTTCGGGGGCAAGGGAATCGGGATATACCAGACCTCGCAACGACACATCCTTTTGTCTTGATCATGCACCATTCTCTAGCTTTCAAGTTGAAGGTAGGCACGTTCTTTAGTTCGTAGGCTTCTCGTGCCGTTCCGCCTCCTAAAATGTAGATGTTATCACCATCGAAAGCTACCTCATGTCGATATCTGCAAAAAAATAATTAAAAACTTGTTAAAGCCTCAAATCCTATTCATCAGTATCGAGTTACCCCCACCCACCCCTCCTCTTGCCACCACCGAACCACCGAATTTCTTCGAATTTTGACGGTATCGTACGTACCTGGGTTGAGGTTCTGAGCTGTCTCCTCGTGACACAAAGACCTTCTCCCAATGCCGTCTGGTTAAGTCTAGCTTGTGGATATCCTTTAATGTCGAAACAAAAATCATTGTTACCACAACCCATTGTTGTTATTACGACATACAACGGAGGTAAGGAGAGACACAGGAAGTGACAATAGTAGGATTCTCAATATACCCACCATGGAGTAATCGTAGCCAGTCGTGCCTCCGATAACGTAGAAAGATCGGGTGACCGGATCTAATACAACGGCCTGACCGTACTGCGGGGTTGGGGGTTCTCCGGTGGTCTCAATGGTTTGCCAGGTGAGACTCCGCAAATCACAAATGTTCATTTTATTGGATGAAGAGCCCCCAAACGGCACTCCTGAAGCGGAACAAATAATGAGAAGTAAAAACGGCGTTTCATTGTCAATAATCATGTAAAACTAAAATGTGAACACTAAAAAAATCCACGTACCTGTTCCTCCGAACACAATCAGGTAATTGCCATACAATATCGCTGAATGGGAAGCTAATTCTTTGGGTGCTCTGCCAGCAGTTGGCAAATATTTCCACTGCCCTTCCGCAAAATTAAAGCACCACAACTACAAAACAAAAAAACATACGACAGATATTAAATAAATACAATTGGTATGGAATAACAGTATAGTGGAATAACACTAAAAAAACTTAAGTAGTAATAATACCTCTTCAAACAATCGTTGCATGTGACGGTCCTGAATGGCATGGGGCGGTTGGGTCACCATTCCAGCGTTCACCTCCAAATATCCACCGAATGAAAAGAGATTAGCGTCATCGCAGACGATTCGGTGGCCACTTCTCGGCTCAGGAACTGCAGGAATAAGTCAATAATAAAAAGGTTAATCAATCATAGATAAGTATATTTGAAACAATGTATTAATCTGAATTGCTACCTTGGCTCGTTGTACATGGATGAATAGGCTGACATTTCAGCTCCTGAAAGACTAACGGTTTAAATGCAAATATATTAGCTGGAACTTTGTCACCCGAATTCGAAGACTGTTGTGACCGGAGAACCTCTGAATATTTTATAAGAGTTCTCCGCATCCGAGGGGATTCTTGGTCGTTTGATCGTTTCATTGTAATTAGAACCATTTGGGAATCAATTATAGATGGCCTGTTGTCTCCAAGATCTGTAACAAAAATGTACACGTATTATAACACGATGACGACGAGGATAATGATACATGTACCTTAATAGATGGTTAGGTATTAATTCAATTTCAATAGCAATTCACTCCGGCACAATAATACACTTTCTAGCGACTTTCCCAGTTCGTCATTGAATTGTAATATTGGAGACAATGAAATAACCCAGATATTCATATACTTAGGTACCCATAAATTTGCATTGACTTGCTTCAGCAACCTCTTCCGCGTGTGACCAAACAGTAACCATTTCCCTCCTACTCTCTCTAATTTTTTGCAGTGTGGCTTATATTAAAAGTGGCTTGACAAGTTTTAGCGAAATCTTAATACAATTACTAAAAATTCGTTAAAAACCAGCGTTCACTTAGGAGTAATAGGATGTTCAAACTAGCCATTGCAATTTGCAAATACTTTTTTGCTATAAGAGTGTTTTGGCAAGGATCGAGCATTCAAGATAAATTCATCACGTGACATATAACTGATTGCTATTTCTATTTTGCATCAATATAGAGTAGCCTTGTCTCTGGTTTGACAGTTAATCAATGTTTTAGCATAACATTATGGAGTAATGACAAAAAAATCAATAATGAGTAGCGGATCAATATGTCACATAAAACTAACAATATTATCCAAATTGAATAATAATTAGACGACCTACCCATATAAAGCTTTTTAATAATAATGATTGATCAATGATGATGAGTTTTTAGGGAGTAAATGCGTGTAATAAGTCGATAACCTTTAGCGGAGATGTTTGTATTGTGGACGCTAAAAGCATGAGCGTGGGGTTCTACTGTTAAGCATAGCTATATAGTTACTACTATGACAAATGACATTTTATTTAATACTATAAGGGTACGAGTAGTATTAAAAACATATATGACAATTGAAATACGAAACCAAATTTCTGATTCATAATGCTACGATGCTCCTATTTTCTTAAAACTGTTAGAACTGCTCTTTAAATCGCGCTTCAGTCACATTAGCATATAGTATTATGGCACTCTCTTTACATTAATTTAAGGTCTAATAAGCATGTTCGGTGGGTTCTAGATGGAACTGCGCCAGTAAAATCTATATACATTTCCACAGGTATTATGAATTCTATCATTTATATATTATTATGGTAATTAATTGTCAATTGCCACTGCTACCTACTCCCGTTGACTGACGGTATACTTGATCTGTTTCAGTCTAACTAAGTACTTGCTGGGTTACTTTGTGTAGCTGAGTTTGGTCAACAGTTTTAGTTTAACTACCTAAAAGTCGAACTAATTAGTAACTAGCGTTTGCCATAAAATCTACACCTAAAATAATGCAAAAAAAATGCAATACCACTGGACGTTGTCTAGCCAGAATTTTTATTCCCACGAAGATTGCAGAAGGAAGCAAAGAAAGATCCTTAACAAGCTGCCTGCATTTAGCCAGAATTAGCTAATTCTAATGTTATAAAATTGATACATTGAATGATGACACATTTGATAAAACCGTGATAAACAATGACAAAACAACAATCGTCGCTTTCACGGTCACCAAAATCATAGTAAATGCATTGTATTGCATTTACATCGTAAATTGCAAAAATTGCATATTATGACAAAAATGTTGTTAGTAGGCTCCTCAATTCGACATTGGTTGGTTTCAGTAAAGTATATTATGCTTTAACTGATATAAACTCCAGTACCGGTGGTAACATCCTGTAAAAGTTTGTCTAAATATATTTGTAACCTCACATCACAACCGAGTCCTGTTCACTATTACTAACATACATACATGAACATACACAGAACATACATGTAAGTATTTTCGCATATTTCGACAGATCTTGACCTCGGGCTCGCGTTTTTTCTTAACGTAAAACAGAACCTAAATCAAATACCAGGCATACATTCTAGCAATTAAATTTAACAAAACTAGACAACTTTAACACAATTTAAGTAGGTATACATACCTACACACTATTATCCTAATTGACTTGCGGTACAACTATATAGTTTTACATTCAACAGTTGCATTATAATAATGGAATCGCATAACTTATAATGCAACTATCTGGGGCTATTAGCTTACCAATTATAAACCAGCACTCTACTGTTAACCACAGGTGGGTGACCGTAACCTTTGACACACCTCCAAACTATTAAGCTTTTTCCAATGTCCTTTGTTCACGCGTTTAAAACAACATGTAGCAACGAATGTCGAATTGTTACAGAACTCTATAATAATGAGTGTATCGTCACTTTATTTTATAAAATGCCGTTTAAAATCTTTTAAAAAAATCCGTGGATTTATTTGCAGAGAGAGAATCCCGCAAAATCATGAATAAACGAGGGTTTTAAGAGTAAATCGTTCGGGTACTGCTCCCTCCTCAATGTTGTTATAAAAATAATATCTTTGCATATATCGAACCCACTACAAACATTTCATTCCCCTCTTTTACTAGCCTCAGTCTGGACCGTATTTTACATGATTATCATTAATTTACGTGCTTTTTATGCTGCTGAGTGCGTGTAGTATTTCATGTTATGCACATGATGACTGATTAAAAAAAAGACTTCGGAGCGGAGATAAAAGTATATGAAATGCAGGTAATTATCATATCGCATTTCGTCTTATCGCGTCTTTTCTACACATTTCCCTACCCAACAACATTCAATTTGTGACCAGTAGGAGCAAGCAACCCTCCTATCGCTCAATCGTTCGGGTTGACAGAGATGATGATGCTTGAGGACATTTTTGCTTTTTATTAGCCATTTAGTTAATATAGCCACTGCTGAATAGAGCGTGTAGGTACACAACAACTTGTGTATTAAAGCAAATTTTTCTCTCCAAACAACTCTAAATAATATGCAACATTTATTGACTAGCTAAATATATATACACAAAATAATATGCACACGCTGAATATTATGCAAATCTGTCTTATTCACCTGCATATCATCGTCACCACCATCATCCTGTGTGAATCCTTATATTATTGACGTTTTTCGATTGACAACAACGATTGACGACGACGACGAACCATTCACTTGCCACCCAAATATTATGTCTCCAGCACTTTCATTAATATTATTATGGTTGACTAAGCAATCAAAGATGAATATGTATATCGACTTCAACTAGTCTTAACAATCTTCTTGCATCTCCCTTTCTCTCTTTCTTTCTGCTTCTTGGGTCGCCACTCATTCAGAATTTTACCACCACCATTCCTCCAATAATACTAATACTCCAATCAAGACAAGAAGAGATCAGATTTAACATGCTATAACATTTACACTCGTCACCTCACTTAACAACTTTTTTAAGGTTGAAAGTAAAAATTAGTGTTTATTAAAAGTCCTAAAGGTCTCTCTCTCTCTCTCTCTCTCTCTCTCTATAAAACAAGATTACCTATTTAACCTAACTAACTAGTCTCCTTCCATGATATGTATGAGGAGTTTTTTGTATTGACTGGTTGACACTCCAAAAAATGCTTGTCCACAGTATTAGCCAGCCAGCACTTATTGCATATTATTCATTATATTATTGCGTTCAAAAAGGAAAACAAAAACTGACTTGTGAGATCCATATGTGCCCCTCTCCATATCACACATTATTACCTACCTACGTTTTATATACAGACTACTCTTCTTAAATACTTACTTCTTCTGTCCTTTTTTTTACTATACTAGGAAGGAAGGTTGTTGATGTGTTGTAGTTTATGTTGCGAGTGAGTTCTGTTCTTTCTGGGCTGTGTGAATATATATGTACTACTGACTACATGGTAGATGGGTTATTGTGGATTGGATTGGAGGTGGTCTTGCTTTCAATTGGAATGGTAATGTACAACTAAACTAAAACTCCTGAGATTTTTATAGACACATTCTTCCACCATCTCCCACCACCACCACCACGACTTTGCTATCTCAAATTCTCAAGTCTCATTTCAACTAACTCATTCACATGGTTAGTACTTTCGTACTATATTATTGCTAGTATTATGTTTATTATATGTGTATCTGGTGGAAAATCATTTGCGATAGTTGAACCCAGAAGTAAATAGTGAGTTGAGTGTGCGAGTACTATTATAACGCGAATGTTTCTATTTTATACCAATCCAAAATTTCATCATCATATGAAATGAACCTCCGTACTTTTACAAACGTCCTCCTCCGAGGACACAAAAAGTACATGCATGGGTGCTTAAACTGGTTTTCATATATATATATATATATTATTATTATTATTATGGTTTTTTGTTTAAAGCAATCAAATCCCAGTCACCTTAAGCCAGCCAGCAACATCATCATAGCACACACATGAATGATGATAGAAAAGAGAAGAAGGAAAACATTCTAGCAAAAAAAAAGTTTGTTGCTGTCTTTTCCCTTTTTGATAGAGTTGCTATGAATACTATATTAGGATGATGTTGATGATGATGATGATGGTGATCCTATGAATGAGGGAAGGGAAGGGAACTTATGGAAGCAAGTAGCTAGGTTGCTAGGTTAGGTTTTAGGGTAGGCACAATGTAAGATCATGTCATGTAAAAGTAAAAGAGACCCATACAAATAGAGTATTTTTTGCCCTGTCCCGTGTGGATGTGGAGTGGATGAATGCTGGCTAAAAAAAACTCATATTTTTAGATGGATGTGGAATATGAGGATACCTTCATTCTCATTCATCATAATACCTATATCATATATCATATCATCATCCTCATTGAATGTTGAAAAAATTGGGCTTGTATGGGTTCTAGCAAGTTGTGTGGAAATGGGCAAAGGTAGGGGGGAACTGCAGAAATAGAGGAAAGGGAATAATAATAGACAAGAAATAAGGAGAGATCGTATAACTGTTTCTTTGCTATTAAAGCTTGTCACGAGGAGGTCCACGTCCTAAGAAGGGGAGGTTTCCGAATGGGCTTGTTGGCAGGGGCGGCTAGTCTGTCTGTGGGTCTGGCTGGAATTTCCTGGAGAAAATTATATGCAACCTTGGCGACAAACCCGTCGTGGGGACAAGTCCCTTCCTCCACTTAACTAACAACACACAGATACGATTTTCAATATATTGTAATAATGAGCAATGAATGAGCAATAATTTCTCGTTTTCGGCGAAAGTACAAAAAAGCATCCTTCGAGAAAGCAGAATGCAAAGTCATAATATGAAATTGAAATTATGCTTCGGCAGCAGGCACTTTCATCCTCTCATCTCTCTCCTTTCCTTTGTAAGCCACACTAACAAAGGTTTATTTCAGGTTAAGTTGCCAAAAATAGCTGGTTTGTACATCCGGGAAACCGGAGACAAGCTACGTATGAATGATGATGATATGATGATGAAAACTGCCATGTCGCCACCACCACCACCACCTAGAAATCCACTAATAATCCTGTATATAGAAGACTATTTTCTCTCGTTAGGTTGCAAAAGATTTATCACGTTTGCAACCATGCAACTAGCCAAATTTCCAGAGTTGTGAGCTTGTGACATGATTTCATTTGAGATTCATTCTTTGATTCCATATCGAATCATCATATCATCATCATCATGAGTATTCGATGTCGGACAAGATGGGAAATGGGAAGCAGCTGAAGGCTATTGATAGATGACTTTTTTGCCGAGATGTTGGTTTTGTGACAGAGACGGAGCGCAAAGATTTTGCGGCCACAGCTCTAAATGCATAAATGAATATAAAAATGGTCTCACTCACAATCAATCTTTTTTTATATACACTTATTATGCATTATATGCGACGTGTTTTCGTTGAATGCAGACTTGGAAAGTTGCGAAATAGTAGTTCTCTCAAGAGCAAAGCAGAAAAAATGAATTCGCGGAGGTGCAATGAGGAAAAAGGAGAGATGGAATCTTCTTAAGTGCATGCATGATGTCATTGCATTTTGCTGATTGTCTGCATGCTGCTTCATCATAAGCGAGTGAAAGTAGATATGCACAAAGTGCGAGCCCAAACGTTTGGCTGTCGTTTGTCGCTTGTCGTCGTTTTCTGGATTTTGTAATAATAAGTCATCCCAAGCAACCAACCAAACTATAACTAAAGTTAAGCATGATATGATCGTCCTAACAGCAAACAGCATGAATGAGCATAAACTAAAACCACGTCTAGTCTGCTAGTCTATGTAGATGTAGGTAGACTATATATATAGTCTCTTTCAGTAGCCTAATCTTAAAGATATTTATTAGATGCAATGTCATTGCGCCAACAACCACAGCCTACAATTGAGTTGCATGCATTTCTAAAATATCAGCCCAACCTCTCACTCATGTTTCTCGACTCGACTGCATTTGCAATTTTACACTTTGGTTGCTTGCTGCCACTATGGATATTAATATATTCGTTATAGAGAGGTTCGATGGAGAAGCAAATGGACTTCCTACCTGAGGAAAGGATAAACGAACAAAGGAAGAGACAAATGGTATACCTACCTATTATCCGGGCGGGTAATGTCTTCGGTGTCTTCCTCGCTTCCTGTCCAACCAATCTTTAAACTTTTTAAATGTATTTTATCACACTGCCTTACTTATGTACTTGTTTGCCTCTTCCACCTATAATGCAAAATGCCACCAAAGGAAGTAGTTTTGGAACATATTTAAACAATTAGGAATTAGGTCAGGCCAATGACGGTGTAATAGGTAAATAATAATAAAACAATTGATTGGAAAGCTAGTGAAAAGATGAACCGAATTTTGGCAAATTGAGATTAAGCATGTGGCATTGTTTTATTTTAACAAAAGAGGAGAGAAAGCTGCGTAAAGTAAAAGTATCTTCGTAGGAAAGCTTTCATGTTATGATATATGAAAGACATTGTCGCTGGCAAGTATTTTATCGGTTGTTTTTGCTACATACGACACGTCAAAATAATATTAGACTGAAATATTTTCTACTTGTGAAGCTTACCAATAGACGAAATAAATATCCCTAATCCAAGTAATTATTCAGTAAATCCTATCCTGTTTTTTTATCCCAACTGAATAATCACAAATTCAAGAGTTAATTAACTAATGAGTTTTTATTAACTTAACCAGCTTCCACATTAACTTATGCTAACTTTGACCTGCAATTTAATTTTGCTCACGATCTAAAGAGCTGCTTCCAAGCCGAACCCAAACCAAAAACGAAAACTCAAAAACTAAAACGAGCAAGCATCCGCATCCTCGTTCCTTATGCACACTTTTTTTGCTCCTTCCATTCTCCTTGCACGCATAGTCGTGCACAAAACGTTATATTTATTTACATAATTTCATAATATTATCCTTAAATTATATTGGACAAGACTACTCCTGTGCTGTGGTACTATCCATTCCGTTCCGTCTCGTCGCTGCGTTCGCGAACAGAAGACATAATTATGGCAATACCTTGGGCGTTTTAAGGTTCGAATTCAATTACAAATATTATATACTATTTGACAATATGAATTTGACAACTTTTGGCAAGTTTTGGTTTAACGACTCTACACTCTACTACTACTACTCGTGTGTTTCCATGATTTCATTCCATGCATGACATTTACTGGCTATTTGCATTCCTTCAAGCAGAAAGCTTGCGCGGGGGGGGGGACTGAATGAGAATCTACGGGAAAATTATTACCCCTTCCCCTCAACGTTTGTTGGCTAATGGTAATCCTTGAATGCATGTAATAATTTAATTAATAATAGTAGCAGAGATGCTTCCCCGATGCATGCAAACAGTATTATGTTTACGAGTGGAACACTTATTTTGTTTGTTATGGATATACATCCTCCAATTTACGTAGGCTCTCGGACATTTGAGCTTTGGGGCAGGATGGACGACTAGCAAGCATTTCGATAGCCAAACCAGAGTTATCCACCGACAAATACAGTGATTTGATCTGATTATCCCATTAGTTCACTCTGTGGTTGTACCTACTTCGTAGAATTAATAGTTCGTGGGTTTGGAAAATCAAGTGGAACACATGTTGCATGTTGCGTTTATCAATCAACACACACACACACACCTGAACCTGTATTGGAATCGTGATTTGATCACACCACTGGCCACAGTGGCCACTGACACTACACGATTGTTATCTAAGTTTGATGCTACTTGAAGATGCACTTATCAATGGGAACCTGTGTAACGTGCATTATACTTACGTCATATTTCACCAATATTGCATGACATGTGTTCATGACAGGAAACGTGTCCCCCCGTGTCATGTCGCTGCGGTCCCATCAATCGAAATTGACTACCACGCACGTATTAATAACACAGCCACGACTCCAGCGACTAATCAAATTTCGAAAAAGTTTAGTTTTGATTTTCAATTCTATACATACAATTTTTGTATAGGTACTGTCGACTGGCTGTCATTTATGTATTCCCGCGCATAATCATGCTCCTCATGCACCACCCACTTTCATTCATATGCTAATGCACTCATCGATGACTTCTTGGCTACTTCATTAGCATAACAATAGATGAGAATCTGGCTCAGAGGTTCAACCTTGGGTTAGGCGCACAGTA